>PVJO010004616.1:0-107706 GCA_004026905.1 Hystrix cristata
CTTGGAAACCTGCCTGCTTCAGTTCTGTTCCGCACAGAATTATTAGCATAATTTTTCTCAAACATTGTTAAGATCATTATCCTTTTTCTTCTTTATTTAAAAACAGTTGGCAACTTTCTATGGCCTGTTACATATACACCTTTTTTCTTATGAGTTAATATTCTCCCTTCCTCTGAACCTTTCTCTTTTGGCGATCTCATTTCTTCCTGCTTTTTGGCACAGTTTTTCTGCTACTTCCAAGCCATCTGGCTGTTAATAACTCACAAAATTTGCTTCTAACTGCTTTCCTACCTTTGCAGATGGCACCCTAAATCTCAGGGAGTCCACTCCTTCCTGAAGTAGCCCATTTCATTTTTGGCCAAACTCTTCTCTTTATTGTTTAAATTGAATAGATTAACTATATGACTTTCACAGTAATCTTTGTGTATGTGTCAGTGTACTGAGCTCTTTCTTAGTTGTTCTGCGCATGTGTGCTATGTCTACAGTGGTTCTGTGCCTGAACTCTGGGGAAGGAACTCTGTCTGCCAGCTCAGAACCTCAACAGCATGAGGTCTAATTGGGCATAGCACATGTTTAAATACACGTTTGGTGACTAAGCTACTTTATAAATATAGAACTATTTATATGTGAAATATACACACTGCACTATACTTATCAAAGGATAATAAAATAAATCTCTATTTAGGAAGTGACTCTGTAAATTTTAATTCTAAAGATAAAATCCAAGACTGATCATATGCATACTCACCCCCACATACAGCAAAATGCCTAAATATTACAAATTGTTTAAGAAAACATTATATGTTATGTATTTATCTATAATTGATTAACAGAGAAAATGTTACTTGTGTAAACTATACAGATTTTGAATGGTTTCTATTTCCACAGATGTAATGAATTATCATTTTCTATATAATGGAACAATTGGCATATCTCATCTTCCATGCAATTTTAAATAAAACAGGTGAAATGTTGACAGTTTGGACTGGATTTTACCATGTGAATTTGAGACAATTCATTGGCATTATTAATTACAATTGTAGTTCTGAAATAGTCTTTGTACCCCACTTTTTGTTAGTGTCTCGAAGTTGTTAACATCATCTCTGGAATCCTTGCATTTAAAAGTATTTCAAAAATTGTTTCTGTGACAATTTTAATTCAATTGACTGTAATGCTATTTCAATCACTGTAATCAGTCACGTCCTATAATCAAGTTTTACTCAGAGCCATTAAAATGCTCTGCGGCAATCTGAAAGTAGGCACAGAGATACGGCTAGATGAGTTTCTTCTGACCTCCCTCCACCCTACTCAAGATCTTCCATAAGCAAGGGAGATGACTGGTCATGGAGAGCAGACTGCTTTCCATTTTCCCCTATCATGTGAAAAATATGTCTGGGGGCAGCTAGTTAGGTCATAATCAGTGGATAAAGATAACCAAATTTTCATAAAATTTCTTTTTCCACAAAGACTTACTTCCTCTGTGACCCAATAAATATTGACTTAATTGTCGAAGGGCAGTTTAAGGCTAGGAGGAAAGCTCCTGGTCGTGCAGCAGACTGGGGCTGCGGGGGTGGCTGAGTGTGGGAAAGATGGCTGGCACCAGTGGAGGAACAGTGGAGGGCTCATCTGCTGCTCACATTACTCTACTATGCTTCTTCACAGGTTTTGAATTACCAAAACTGAGAATTATCCTTTTCATTTATTATTAGATTTCTTTAAAGCCCACTTTTATATCTGTCCATTAATCATCTTTGTAATTTTAGAAGGCAAAATACATGCGATTTGGAGCTAATTATGCATTCTGTTATGCCTTTTGGTATCTGGATGAAAATCGTGTTCCAACACTCAATCTCTTCTCTAAAATTCATTCCACAAGTGATGATTTAATATTCTGTTTACTTTCAAGTTTTGCCTCTGGGGACAATCATTTGCATGGTTAGCTTCACTTGGAAGAATAGACTTTTATGTCATAGAATCTGTGAGTGTTTAGAAAAATCACTGTGGGCTTTAAGACAAGTTGTGTTGAAACCACTGCTTTGGCTATCCCCAGGCAGAAATGCTCTCCTTTACACCCATGAAAACTATGAGAGCGGTAGCACTCATGGTTCTCAAATTCTGAACGGGGCGGGGACTAACTATGGAAGCAGTGTGTGAGAGCAAATTGTAGACTTGTTTTCCATCCCTAAGCCACGATACATGAGCAATATATACATTTTTTTAAAATGACATAATTCTTAAGTGTGATAACTGAGAGTCATTTCCCCTATAAATCTCTACCATTCATAGTCATTCTATCATGTAATATATAACTAGCTAGCTAGAAATGCAAATATTAGTCTCATGTGTACCTCTCAATCTGATTCTTTTGTTTTGAGAAACGTCATTCTTTACAAATAACATTCACAAGTCCCAGGTACAGGTCATGCACTGGAGTTTAAAGAGATACGCTCCTACGTTTCTAACAGCTGAGGGCAGTGTTTTGCAAGGAGAGGTGACTGTGTGATTTACTGTATGTTCATTTGTGCTTTGTGTGCCCTTATTACACAGTTTATTCACAATGCCTATAAAATCTCTTCTGCTACAAATCCTACCTTAACATATTCTAACAGGTAAGTCAAAAATACAACTGCAGCTGAGTTCTGGATTTAGTGAGAACAAAGGCAAAGTGGATTTCAGGGTGGGGAAGGATTAGATGTCACTGTCCACCCCAGAGCCACATTTCCGGCAGAAGATCTCCAGGTTCTGGGTCAGGAAGCCTTCACCCACCAAGGAGACGGAGCACTTTCCACAGTTAAAACACTCACTATGCCATTGGCGGTCTTGAAAGCAGATAAACTTGGCACCTTTTAAACCTGTAGGAATTGGAAAAAGAATAATCATTCTTTCAATGACTAAACCGAGCCTTCTGTCAGGTAGTCTTCTAGGTACTGAGTACACAGACAGTGAGAATCAGGTAACTCCAAAAGAAGGCTGACTCTCTGAAAGGGTCAGACACAGGCAAGTTCCTCCCATGGGACCCGACAAGATTCCCTTGGAATCTGGATATACAATGACATATATTTGGAAATAGATAAGAATTGTCTAAAATCACTGAGGAAATACAGTGTACTACACTGGGAAGGCACTCTATGAAGTTCATTGCAGGTTTTGAAGTCAGAGATACCTAAGTATATTTTCCCCTTTTTCTCTGTGTGACCTAGTTTTCTTGGCTGTAAAATGAAGATAAAATGAAATAAATGTACATTTCCTAGCCTGTTGTATGGTGTTTTAATGACTTTCAGTTTCCTTCTCTCTTCTCATTTTTCCATGCTTAGTTTTACTTAGAACAAGTCTTATGGTTATTTTGTAGTTTGGGACACAATTTCCAGAAAGCCCAAATAGTAAATTTTATCCAAACTATCATACAGCTATCATAAGGTGAGAATCTTACTGTCTTTCCCAGAGGCAAGTTCGGCTTAAGGTTGCAATGAAGATCTAAAAGTCTGATCCCTCTAGCAAGTGTGGCCACCCTATCCAGGGATTTGTTTCTAAGAAGTGCCTTATTTGCCTCTACCACTTTGACTTGGTTCTCACTTGAGCTGCAGTGGTTTGTTTGTTTGTTTGTTTGTTGTTTTTTTGTAGTAGAATTCGAAATGTACAGGAGAAAGAAAGGGTCTAGAAGTGAGGATACCCTGGGCGTGGGTCTATTTATTTGACAAATTTTGTCCAGTTGATTTGAGTGCTATAGGATTCTTATGATTTGTCATCCATATAGTAAAAATAGAATTGGTATGGGGTGATTATCTACAATTTCTAAATATTTCATTTTGGCTGGTGAAGCAAAAAGAGTGAAAAAAACATTCTATTTCTGATAAACTCTCCCTGAATACAATAAACTTTTGTTTCCATCCTTAAAAATGTATTTGATTGTCTTTATATAGAGCTTAGTAGTTCACAGAGAAATGTACATCAAATTTCTATTTTCTTTCCTTGATTAATTTATTAGTGTATCTATGATGTTATCATCATTATTTTCTACTAATAGTAAATTAGTAGTACACCAATTAATTACCTTA
Source organism: Hystrix cristata (assembly GCA_004026905.1). Lineage (NCBI taxonomy): Eukaryota > Metazoa > Chordata > Mammalia > Rodentia > Hystricidae > Hystrix > Hystrix cristata. The sequence goes on from PVJO010004616.1 coordinate 4,056, forward strand.
AAGTTATTTGACACATCATTAAACTGGTTGTAAAGTTCTATGTAGCCATATATTATTTCTATTCATAATATTATTACATGTCTAACTCTTTGATGCTTGTAAATTTTTCTTGATTTTATTAGTACATCTCGTATAAGTGGCAATTGTAAAACTAATTCTAGAATTAGATTAAGAAGAGAAAAATCAAAACATCTGTCAGCAAGACTTTTAAAAAGGCCCACTTCAACATGTGAGATACTTGTAAATTGTTTCAAATTTGGACGTGTTTACTCCTGTAAGTTATGAGGGTCATTTTACAGTAAGAAAATCACCCAGGAAAGTGGTTTCTGCTTCCTGTTTTGTCTGGCTACATTTGTTCCTGACAAGCCAAGAGAACAAGACGTGCCATTTGTGCAGCCCTTGATCAACCTCTTTATGTGTTTTACCTCACATACTCCTCATCTTATTTTTATAGAGTAGGTATTGTATCATCTTCTACTGGTAGACTACGATGGAGGCATAAAGAAGTTCAACCACTTTTCCAAGTTCATCTAATTGGGAGTAGCAGATCTCATTCAAATCTAGGGAGTCTGTCTTCAGAACCTATGCTATTAACCGCATGTTAAATTTGGCTTTATCTTTTGTAAAGAACATAAGCAGGAACATTAGCATCTCTCTTGGGATAAACTACAACATTTGAAACTCATTTTTGTCTAAATAAATTGACATGGAAGAAAGCTAGCATGCAATCGCTCTTAGTTCTTCATTTGGTGAATACGCCAAAGGGAACCTTCAGACATGAGCTCCTTGCCCAAGGTCACAGAGTAGCCATGGCTGGGGCAAGATCAAGGTTTTTACTCCCCATTCCAGAGCACTTTCATTATATCAAGTGGCTTCGTTTATCCCAGATAATTTGAAATGTTATCCTATTTTAAAATAGGAGACAAAATTTTACATATTTCAGGAGTTTGTTCAAATGAAACAGGTTCATTGTAATGAGATTAAAAGATTTACCTGGTGATATATACATAGATTTTGTTAATATAAAATTGTATTCTGAAACCATTCTAACATAGCTTCTTAAAAATTAATTAATTTTAATTGACAAAGACAAGAATAATTGCTTCTTGACATGAGTGCATGAGTGACCGAAAATCTGAAGATAAATATATGACTGTATCAGGATTACCTAAAATATGTTAATTCAAACAACTCTTTTTTTTTTTTTTTTTTTTAGGGTTTTTTTGAGACAGAACCTCACAATGAAGTTCATGCTGGCCTCAGACTCACTATGTAGCCCAGGCTGGTCTTGAACTCACAGCGATCCTCCTGCCTCAGCCTCCTGAGTGCTGGGATTACAGGCATGCACCACCACGCCCAGCTCATTTTTTGAGAAGCACTTCTTCCAGTCCATATTTTCCAATCCAATTTAGAAATATTGAACCAGTTTCTGGTTTCTCAATCATAGAACTAAAAGAAGACTAAGATAATTATTAGAAGGTCCCTTCAGACTGACTAGTCTACATTCACGTTTGGGCTGCTTTTTGGACTGATCTTTCCTTTTTGATCATCTTTAGGTTTTTATGCAGAACAACTGTTGTTTTTCTGTCTGAATTTAAAGAAAGTTCTGTTCAGTGAGTTATCTGGAAAAATTATCAGAAAATTACTTATACACATAAATTCGTGATCAGTCAAAATTGAAATTCATCAAGTTCAGAGTTTGTTGCAGATTCTTTGAGATCACTATGAACCATTAGAAGATACCCAGGGAGCTGTGAAACCTATTTTGAATGATTTAATCATCCCATTTCCTTATATTAGTGCTCTTGTTTTCTGGCCCAATTCAAGAAAAGTTTAGAATAAATGGGAAATGCAGATTTTACTTAGAAGATGTTGGAACTACAGTTACTGTTGCATATCTGAAGTCCCATTTCCTAATTAAAAGCGGTAGAGATGGTCGTTTGTTTCTGTGGCTATAGGAGCCGTTAGATGTATAGAAGACAGCCGTTAGATGTATAGAGAGCATAGTGGTAGGAACACACGCTCTGAAGCCCAGGAGTCTGGAAGAGCTAATGCAAGTCCTTGTGAGGGCGAAGAAGGTGACATCGCTGTGACAGAGATGGATGTGAGAGACAGAAAAGACAAGTCCCATGCACCAGGCAGATGCCCAGCACGTGTGATGGCAATTTTGCTTAGGCAGTATGAAGGCACCCTGCTTACCTGTGGCAAGCTCTTCATTTACTTTTGACTGAAGACACTGATTAGCTGTTTTTCTAAACATATGCAAGCTAAACAACACCTGTATGGTGGCCAGACTCAGTTCAAGGGCCGGGGTGAGATGCTGGCATGTTTCGTACCCTGCACAGAGACACAGGACTGTGTCTGATTGAAGGGCCTGGCTCTCTCTCTTTGTAAATAGGTGAAAGCCTGCAAGCTGAGGTGTGTGACAAAGCTTTTCCTTCACGGGCAGATGAATAAAGATTCAGCTATTATTTTATATATATATTTGAAGATGGAGGAGGAAGGGGGTAGAATAATCTTTAATTCTGTGTTACATAATCCGAACTAAAAAATGAAATATGGTCTAAGAGTACTGGGAATGAAGAGTAGAAATACAGTTCTGTCATATTATTAAGTGATTATAACTTGCCTGCAAGAATAGCTACTGGGTTTCTCAAGTGTCACGCTGCCTCAGTTCCTTTACTGTGGGATTAGCATTTTAGAGATGGCTCTGAGGGAAACATTCACTTGCTCAAAAACTTGAAAACCTATTTAACTTGGATGAATTTTCCATTTATGTTATTTTTCAAATCATATCTTATGCATTTTGTTTCTTCCATAGAATTTTATATTGTTTTCTTTCATCTATTCATAATTAAAATTGTTGCAAGTGAATATATAAAACTGAGAGTAATACATTTGTTAGAAACATCTTAAAATGAAGTTTAATCAATTCCTGATCTATTACCCTGTTCATTACAACTTCTGATATTTTATAGAATAGTTGCACTTAGTTAAAACTTTTTGTATTTTGAGTCAGCTTGGTCCTTGCTTGGAATTAAGTAGGATTCTGATTTATTAGTATTCCTTCCTCCTACTAAAATCTTTAATGCGTCTCAGATCAACCCTGTTCATTGTGGTCTTCTTTGACCTCTTAGCTTATCTTGTTCTCTTCCTTCCTTGAACTATGACTTTACTTAGAGTCTGTACCATGAGATTTAGTTTTTAAGTTCTTTTCAGGGATTTCTTTTCTGTGGTATAGCCATCCACATTATACTCTTTATTTTTCTCGAGGGGGGTCCATGAAATGTTTAAATTTATATATGAGTCTCACTTGTGTTTCACTCAAAAGAGAACATAAATGAAAGATTTACATTTTGTACTTGAATTTCCTAAATTAACTAGGTAGTGTTTTACATAGTTCCGTCTCACAGTAAGGCTCGTGTCAGGCTGAAGAACTTACCAGTAATGGGCTCAGCACAGGCCGCACACCTTTTGGCATAAAGATGGTTGTAGCAGTCCACGCAGAATGGATAATCATCTCTGGACATAAATTCCTCTTCACAAAGCTCTTTCCTACAGCCACTACACAGAAAACACTCTTTATGCCATAGCTGGTCACGAAATGTTATCCCACCGGATGTTATCACCTACCGAAGGATCACAAAAACACAGTCAATGTGGATGCCATTATAATTCAAACCATTTCTCAGTTTTCTTCTATGTCCACAACTGGTGATGTGGGCTACTCCATCATCTTGTTAGGATGTCCTTTTCCCGAAAGAACTTCTGTGATGTTTTGAATCAATAAGAGCAGCCAAAGGTTATAAGGATTAAATAGAAGTGGAAAAATGAAAATTACTCTAATTTTTCTCCTGCAATGGATAAGAAAAAAGGCAGGACCATTATGGGCTCAGGAAGATGAAAAAGAAGGAGGTGCTTGATTCACCTTCTCTTTCTTGGAGATTTTTTACTTTAGCCTTTAAATATTTACCATCAGCTTGAAGAAATTTCTATACTATGTTCTTATATCAATACCTAACTTTTGGTGTTGGGGATTTAGCTCAGTAGTAGAGCGCTTGAGTAGCAAGCACAAGGCTCTGAGTTCAATCCCCAGCACTCCCCCCAAATATCTAATATAAAGGATGTTCGAAAAAAAATGTACACTTTCCTAAAAGGTGTAGGAAAATCTAGGAGTGGAAATGCTGAATGGCGTTCATTTGGTAATAAGAATACATTTGGTAACAAGACCTACATATTTAAAGTGTTCTTTTCAGTCCTCACCACTGTGCTGAAAGCTGGCCTCTTCTGTTTATTCTCAACACCTCCTCGTCTGCATGCCAGATACTCTTACGTTTCCCCACTTACAGATGAGCAACTACTGATAATTAGAGTGGTTAAGTTACTTGCCCTGGCCTCGGCGAGATGGCATTCAAGCCTGCATACCCTGACTCCACAACTTGTGTACTTAACTGTTCATACAATTCTGAGTCAGGGTTACTTTACACATATAACCACTAGATAAGTCCTTACTAAATGAATGACTACCAGAAGAAAACTAATCTCAGAAGAGTAATTCCAATGTTGTGTCTAGCACATGGGGTACTGTGGACAGCTGGATGAGTTTTCAGCTTTAGGTCTCAAAATAATGACAGTAGTTTTACCTTGAGCCTTAAGATAGGATTTGGCCAGAGATGCTTGTTAGTTCTCTACAAGGCAATGTATTTTTTAAAAACAATTTAATCCATGTAATCTATTTTTTAAAAGGTTGAAGCATCTTTATTCAGAAACAGATGGATAAATATTGGGAAACTCTTCTCGTGTAGCTATTTTACAGTCATAGCTTTCAAGTCTATGGAAATTGACTAGAGATGATGAGAAAACTGGAATGTGTTCACACACATGTCCTTTACAGACTGAGGCAATGTGATAGCTGAGATATTCTTACAGACCTTGTATCTAATTTAACCTTTAAGTCACCTTATTGTTGACAAACTAAAAATTGTTGTATGCTTTGGAAAAATTATTCTAAAGATATTTTCAATCTTGTAACAAATATAAATTAAAGATACTTCATATGAATTGTATTTCCTAGAGGAAAAAAATACTATTCTAAGTGAAGGGGAAGCATAATGATGTGTGCAAAGTAAAGCAATTTAAAACACCCCTACTGACTTCAAATGCCTTACAGCCGGCACAGCAGAAATCACAATTCCTTTGATTTGTTTGGTCAAATGTTAGCAGGCAACGCTTGAAAGATTCAAAACTTGAAAAATGTATTCAAAGCAAACTACAACCTGATGTATGCACCAAAGTGTGTATAATTTAGGAGTAGAAACTCCGAAATGTTAAGAGTAGTTTGCTTGTGATTATATTCCTTTTGAAGAGTTAGGCAAGCTAAGATGAAGTCTAATGTCTAAGCTTCATTTTAGCCACTGGCTTATCTCAGGATTTAGAACAAGTTTGTTCTCTGGTAAATTAAAGGCAATAATGATTTTGCTTGTAGATGACAGACAGCTTTAAAGAATTCATTTAACTATTTGAACTCTGAAGAATTTGAATTCAAAGCACTTGTTGTTTGAAGTCATTTGCTTTTTAGTAGAAAATAAATTTTGGTGTAACAAATAAAATCTGTAGAAAAAAGTTTATGGGCCTAGTTTTCAAGGTTTTTTTTTTTTTTTTGCTTTTATAAAAAAGAAATTTGGCCTTTAATTTGGGCTAAAATTTGTTTATCTTTGGTCAAAAACATGTATAACCTGCTTTCCTTTGGGAACTTGTGGTTTTTAAAAATTAAATAGAAAATAATCTGGCATGTCATAATCTGTCTGCTACCCAACATTTCATAAATTTCTGATGATTTCAAATCACATTCTAAATATAGTCACAGTCTCCCATAACCTGCGAAATGCCAGAGCTTTCCCCCAGATAGTGCTCAGCCCGGACATTTTGGAGAAACTCCTGTACCAAATCTTTATAGCAGCACTGAAAGAAAGATGATATTGTGCATTTTAGGACGATTCCCACAAGTTTCTTTAATGTTTTAGCCTTAGTCATTGAGAAAAGCAGCCTAAAATTGGCTGAGCTGTGTCTTAAAATTGGCTAAAGCTACTCATTTTATTTCCAGCACCTGTTTTTAAATAAGTATCATTAACTCTGGTAATTCGGTGAAGATTGATACGTCACAGGGTCACAGGGTCTGACTGTTGCTCATAACACTATTTTCTAAATCAATGTTTCTGGTAAGGTAATGGAGGTCTTTGGTATTAGATAGTTTCGTGTCTTATTATCTATCTGTTGTAATTCTCGGCCATCATTATGGTGCAATCCAATAAGTGTAATTTAGGAAATTGTATTTGTTCCAACTTAAATGTAATGCTGGTATCGTTAATTATGTAAAAATATAGAAAGTGATAATGATACTTCCAGCTGTCCAGATATAAATATACAAATGGTTTTAAGAAGAGATCCGCCAAAGCAGCCCACAGATCATACGTGTTTAGAAACTGCTGTACTAATCCAATGTGTTTTCATGACTCAGCTTTCGCCTCACAATTTATGGTGCCATTTAAAACTTGTGATGCCTGACAGGCCAAGGATTTCTTTCAGAATATCAGTATCTATTTTATGAAGCACAGGTTTCAGCAAGATGATAGACATGAGCCATTTTTCACATAAAAGCTTAAAGGTGAAAAAGGAATTCGACCAAATTCCTACTAAAAAATTACTGTTTTGCTATTGGAAAATGTGCTTTGAGTGGAAACCCAGATAAAGCCAGACTTGTTCTGAAGGCAGAGGCAGAGGAAGCTGCAACTCTTGGTCTTTTTTGTGTCTTTATGTTTACTGAATTTCCTGCTTGATCCCGTCACTCTCTTAAACCTACCAGCATACTCTTTGAAAATACAAAAGCTTCAAGCCAAGAAGGCATTTACTTTACTGGAATATAATGTGAGGAGTTAAACACCAGTTTAACTTGGTTCGCTTAGTCATTCTGTGAGGCGGATCCATATTTCTCTGAAACAGTTAACACTGAATGGACCAAAAATTACTTTCTAAGAAACATTCTGTATTCAAAGAGAGATATCCCCTCTCCCAGATTACATGAAATCTTGCATAAAAGCAGTAAATGGAGCCGGAATACCAAATCACTTGAGCTATTGGGAATGTTAAATTTATCTTCTGGGTGGAATTTTATGGCTAATAAAAATAAGTAGCCAACCTCATTGTCTTAGTCACTTTTCTCTTGTTGCTGGGACAAAATACCAGACACCCAAAGTTGGGGGAAGAAAGATTTATTTAGCTCACAGTTCGTAGAGGTTTCAGTCCACAGTCAGCTGGATCCAAGGCAGGGTGGCATGGCAGACAGGCAGAGGGCAGCTAAATAAGCAAGGAATGCAAGCAAGGGGTGCAAGCAAGGGGGAAAGCAAGCTTCTTTCTGTTCCTTACATTTTATCCAGGCTACCTGACTTTAGAGTGGGCAGCACTCCCACCCTTAATCCTAATACCCTTAATCCTAGTGTCACATCCTTGATCCCAGCAGAACCATGTCAAACCAATCAGTGGACTAATTTAGTATTCACACACTCTAGATCCAGCTACCTCTTACCACACGAGGCTTTGGGGGGACATCTACACACAAACCATAACACTCATTGTGATGACTGCTGTTTTGGTCATGCTAAAATTTAAAATTAATGTGAACGTGTTAGCTGGATATAACATGATAGTGTTAGTTCATTCTAAATAAAGGATGCAGCTAAAATGTAATTGTCTGGGAGGTTCCATAAGCTTCATCCTCTTTAGATAATTACCTTCTTACAAAAGTTGCAGTACTGAGCAAACTCCTTCTCAAAACATGGCACACAGTAATTGCCAGTCTCTTTGGAGATCAAAGGCTTTGTTCCTATTGGTTGCTGACAATATTCACATACAAAGCAGGTTTCATGCCAGTAGTTTCCCTTAAATTCCATTTTGCGAGAACCTGAATTCCAAAAGTAAGAACCTTTTAGTCTAAGTCAGGCATAGTTTTATATTCTTTAAGCAACTATAGATCAAATTACTTAAAAATATATTTTAAACACAAAGGTCATAAATTAATTGTTCCTTTAGAAAAATAAGCATATTTTTTGTTTCAGAAATGTTCATCTGAGGAAAGAAAATACAGTTTAGTGTGATGACAGAAAACCACTCATTCACTGAAAACTCTTCTCAGCCTTGTACAAGGTGGAATTTGGAAATGTGCAAATATTTGAAGTGGAGCATTTGAATGGCTACACATGGTTTAGATAAATTGGGCCATAATAATCATTAGAGGGATATTAGAAGTGCCCAGGGAATTTATGTTGTGCAGTTATGGTCCCTGAAATTATGTGAATCTATAATAAGAAAATATGTGTCAGAGAGAGAGAGAGAGAGATAATATGAGAATATCTTTCTGTTATACTGGTATTCATAAGTATAGAGAAGAAAAGGACCAAAATATATTGCAGCAATAATTTATGCTTGCCAGCAGCAGTGGCGCGATTTTTATAGATCCCCACACCAGTTTGTGTAGTACTACAAAACAGCACTTGGCTCCAGTCTCCTAGGACAAGTCATTCTGTCTGGTACCAATGAGTATGCCCGGGGAGGATTGTCATTGGTCTGGATTTTGTCTTTATTGCATAGCTCAGGTTCTGGTTCACAGTATTTCTAAGTTAAATTTTTTGAAAATAGAACACTGCAAATTAGCTGTTCATAAATAACGGATGAACAATCTTTATCTTTTTAAAGTAAATGGAATGAGATCAAGGGACAGCAAGGGAGATCCTTTCTCACACCCTGGGCTTCTGCCCGCGCTTTATCTCCGGTTAGAGCCCGGCGCGTCCCGGCCGTCTTACCAGGCATGATGGTTCTCTTGCAGTGGAAGCACTTTGAGGAGCACTCGTTAGAACAGCACTCCGTGCACAGCAGGCGCTCGTCCTTGGCAGCAAAAGGCTTTTCCACCAAAGAGTGATAGCATTTGGAGCACCGGAAACATCCTTCGTGCCAGTGCCGGCCTTTGTAACAAAGATCCTTCGAGACAGTAAATAAAAGTTAATTAAATGCGCTTGCAACAAAACAATCATTTTTATGGCAAAATTAAACATTCCTGGGACTCTGGCACCAGTAGGTTGTGCAAGTAGCTTGAGGGAAGTTGTTACTGATACCATGATCAACAGAGAAGAGGCTCTGTGGGTAACTGGGGGTTCTTGGTTGGTCACCAAGGGCTGCTGGAAAATAAACTAACTCCCTGACATTTGCTCAAATAACCAACAAAAAAGATTTTTTCTAGGATAGTTTTAAATTTTTGGTTGTAACATCCCATTAGTCTTTGAGACTTAACAACTTTATTTTTGGCAATGCTGAAGATTAAACCCAGGGCCTTGTAAATGCCAGACAAGCTGCCGACTGCGGAATTACATTCCCAGACCAACAAACAGATAATGCCACCCAACATTAAAGCAAAGGCAAAAAAAAAGAAGAAAAAGAAGCATATATTTCATAGTGCTAAATCTATTGGTTAGAACCTGATTAATGATAACTTTTAGGATCCTTCTATACTATTAAGGTCAACAGAGAAAAGAGGCATTCCAGGGCGCATCTCTGCTACATATAAGCAGTCACTCTGTGAACCGTGTTGAGACCTACCTTGGAGTCTGATTCAATTGGTTCTTTGCATGCCTCACAATAGTTAGAAAATATTCGATCATAGCAGGAAACACAGTAAGGGTTGTGATTCTTTAGAACATACTTCTTCCCAAGAAGTGATGCTGTGCAGTGTTGACAATCAAATTGAGTTGTCATTTTGGTTTGATCCTGCGAATAAGAAAATGATTCTTTCATGTAAAAGAAAAACTTGTTTATAAATGATAAACCCTGTGAGTCAGGCACTTGAATGTATTTATATTTGCTTAAGCAAAAAAAAAAAAAAATCCACCAACTTAGGAAAACATGCTTGGAGTGATTTATGAAAGGCCACTCTTCCATCTTGGCAGTTATCCTATATTTTGCTAAAAATTATAAAAGCATAAAGCTGGATTGTGAAAAGAATCTTGTATTCATCGTGAGCTAATGTGGAAGTCAGTGAAAGTGTGATGTGTATTAAAATAGGATGGTTTCATCTCAAGGATATAAATATGGCCGTTGATAGTGCTTTTACTAACTGTTACCATCTCCAAGAGTTACAGTGGTGGATTTTGGTGGAAATAAGACTCTTTTGTACTCAGATTTAAATAAAAATAATAATCAGTACTTTGCTATTTTCTAGTCTTTTTTTTTTTACTTCTAAAATCTTTACTGAGTACCTAATAAGGGATTTATATATGAATCTTAGGGTCTTCCTATACTATACACCCTCTGTTGTAATAACACCCTTATCTGTAACTTCAACCATTCTAATTTTGCTGATGACTCCAAGTACTGTTTTCTGATAGCTTCAGTCTCCTGGGCATCTCCACTTACAAGTCCCACACCAAGCTAACCGAACAAGACTGCACAGCAGGCTACATTCAGCCCAAGTGTTGGGTCTTACTGCAGAGGAATGGCCCAGGGGTAGAAGTGCAGATAAAATCATTATTGGTAGGAAAAAAAACCTATAGACTTCTTCAGACATTAGAGCTAAAGGTACATGTACATCACATGAGTAAAAACATCAACCTCTTACAGAATGAAAGGTTGTTATGAAACATGAAGGCGGGAGCAGGGTAAGAATTCTGATTATTTTATAAATTTAGGAAAACTATTAAGGAACAAAACATATAGTTTTAGAAGTTTTTAATTAGGTATTAAACATAAATTTTCATTATTACCAGAAGCAGTAACACTATTTTTTCTTGGAAAATGAGGTTTGTAGTTTTTGAACTTATTGGAATATACTAGGATCTGTGAATGTTTTCCAATTCTTCAATTCAAAAAAAATTTAAATGTTAGTAAAATTAGAACATCAATTAAATATTATGGTGCTTTTTAAAGGCACTTTGATGCTGGATTTTATTTACTACATTTTAACTGTTATTCTTACACATTTTACTTTCTCTTATTTTAGTGATGAATTTTCCCACAGAACGTGGGGTAATAATTTTATGTGTAACAGTTTTGTTATACTGTCCTTTGCTAGTAAGTAGAGCAGAGACTGAGGATTTTGAACACACGGGTCTTTTCCCGGTAAAGATAAAAATTCAGACAAGAAATTTCCCAGTGGACCATGGCCAAAATTATCTGCAAAGAACATTGAATTCCCTGTTTGATTAATTCCACAGAAATGTCCCATTGAAGTGAATACAAACACAAAGAGTTCTGAAGGGCTTGGAAACAACAGGAAACTAGATCTGATTCTTTTGAAAAGATTCTAAAGAAATGTTTTTATTCACATTTACACTGACTATATTTACCTCAATAGTGAAATAAGGGAAGTACATTTAAATTTTATCACTTGATATGGAAAATGTCATGTCCATTACTAATATTGAGTTTTCGATATACATAATAGCACCATGAAGCATGACTTCTCAGGGGTTCGGAATTCCCAGGCCACTTCCATTTTCTAAGGCTATTTATATAAAATGAAGAAACAAGGAATTCTAAAATTGGTAGTGTTTTAGTTATTTATTTTAAACAACATAAACAATAACATTATAATGTCTGTATTTGGTGACTAGGTCAGAAGTCTAAATATAAGACCAAATGGTCCCCCATCTTTATCCTAGCCACATAATGGGTGTTGTTCCATAGAAAATTCTTTCAAAATAGAACATATTTCTTCATTTTTTAGAAGAAGAAAGTGCATTCTTATTCCATTATGTTTCATAAAAGCAATATCAATGTGAGTTGGGTCGAGCGAAAATCAGTCGAATATCTCAAAACTTTGCATTTTGCATTTAGAAGTCTGAACAATGACAGCAGGCATTTAGCACATGTCAACATTTATTGAATATTTACTCAGTGATATTTGAGTTCTCTGCCCTCAAAGAGTCTGGATTCCTTTAGCTTACTTAGTGAATAAGATCTGAGGTAAGAAAGGAAACTGAACATTTATTCTATTTTTTGTTGTTGTTAAAAAAGTGCACTAAGAAATTCAGCCCTCATTTTCATGAAGTATGCCATTTAACTATGGAGATATAAAAACATTCAAACAGAGTTTCTTAAAAACAGAGGTATTATGGCGTTAGGGATTTAGCTCAGTGACAGATCCTTGCCTAGCAAGTGCAAGGCCTTGAGTTCGATCCCCAGGACCCCCCAAAACAAATAATGGTTATAACCATATAAGTGATATGCATTCTAATAGAACAGTAAAGGACTATTAGGGAACTAAGAGAATTTTCTAGGAAGACTTTAAGGAAGTTAAGCTATTGGAAATCTGCTAGGAAGCAAGCAAGCAAAAATCATTCTTAATTATCAAGGAAAGAAAGGACAAATGAGAGAATAGGACAGGATATCATCTGAGGTTGGGAAATGGTGATTCTTTTTTATTTTATTTTATTTTATTTTTTTGGGAAATGGTGATTCTTGACACTAGATTTGCACCTGGTGCAAAAAGACTGAAACATTAAATCTTTCGAAGTTATTTGAACATCTAAATAAATGAGGAGTAAGTGGACCAAATATGTAAGGGTATGAAATTTTTTTCAAGCAGATTACTATTTACCTCCTTATTCTTTTCTAAGCATCATTTGTAGTTTCTCCTGTTCTTTATCCTTAACGTTAGTATTTTTAAGTAGTCAGGGAACAACTGTGTCCAGAGGGCAGGCCCAATGGCCTGTTTTTAATCATTGTCTAAGAGGTAAAACTGTAGGAAAGAGGATGAAGACTACCTAATTCTTTTCACAATATTGAGAAAATTTTGTTTTTGAATATTTATAATCTTTGAACAATGCTGAATTATGTGTCTTAAAACTCGTAATATTAATAATGTGCCACAACTGAGTAGCATTTAACTTTTGTGAGAGTGGAATGCTTGTAATTAAGCTGGGATATATAATTTAGACATTTATTTAAAACTTCTTTCAAAATGATCCTGCAGTTAATACAATATTTATGCTGAGAAATTTTACCATTACATAGTGTGGTTTTGAAGATTAATTGGAAGATGCACTGAACATACGAAGGTAAATAAATAGAAATCAGCAAGAATGGACTTTATTTCTTCAGTTCCCTCCTTTAGATTTTAGACCTCTACCTGAAAGGATGTATGTTTACTGGTAATAGTTTCCATAGATGAGAATGCTGTTTCTTAGGTGTTTTAGGTCAAGAATAATGCTGTATCAAGTTATATTTTGTAGTAGGTTATTGATAAGAAGACTAATGCTGTGAGTAATAGATCCACTTACATTTCTACCATGCTGAGCAGAATGAACAGATTCACAGCGGGTGTACCCGAGAGCATGTCAAGTAGGAGGGACACAAGGATGAGGGGCCACGCCTGATATCTTTAGCGTGCTCCCGCTTACAAGGCATCACACATCATTCATTTATTCATGTATTCAATAAGCATGTAAAGTATATGTTATTTGCAAAGCAATCTTCTATAAGTTGTAAAGAATATGAAACTACATTAGACACAAATCCCATCTGCAGAGAATTTATAATCTAGCAGAACGAGTAAGGGCATTTTACAAACAACTAAGCAACAACATCAAAAAAACCCCAGCTAAACAAAAGTTGAGAAGAGATTAAGAAGAAATGAAAGGTTATAAACATTTATAGCAGTGTTTCTGAACGTTAAAATTTTTAAAATTTTCAAGTTGCACAGCTCCCTCAAACCAATATATCAATTTCTGGAGGTGATGACTAAAAGTAAGTATTTTTAAGGTCTTAAGAAATAGTTGTAATGTGGAGGATTGAAAACCACTGTTTAAAGGAAAGCAAGAACAATTTCGGCAGGGAAAAATTCAAGAACAACTTGGAGAAGGGGCATTTGATGGATCATGAGGTAGATATTATGGATTGGCTTCCCTACTCTTTGCTCTATTCTTTTTCTGGTTTGGAAGATCAGACAGCTAGTGTCTACTGGACCTTCTTAAAGTGAGTAAGTGTTTTGGAGGCAAATTTGGTTCTGTTCACACAGAGAAAAATTGGAAGGTAGGTGTGAAATGAAAGACATTCTCTTGTTGCTGTTGATGCTGGCAAGCTGGACAAAACTATATTTTAAAAAATTACCTTAGAGGCATCAGAGAATTAATAGAAAATGAAAAATTAATGGGCAAAGTCCAGGCAGAGAAGAAAAACACAGACAAGCTTAATGGTTGGAGTTGACCTTTTGCAGAAGCACCTACAAATTCAGGAGGAGGAAATTAATGAAGAGAAGCTAAGTAACCCTTTTGACAATTGTCGTAGGGTAAGAAGACAAAGATTGAAGTTGGCGGATCTATATTTTCTTGATGGAGACAAAATTCTCAAGAGCAGAAATAAGGAATAAGCAGAACTAGTTCTTTTAGAGACAGAAGCCCAGCTCTGAATTACTTTAGTTCCTAAAATAATGACCACACATGGAATAAGACAGAGAACCATAAACAAACACTGGGAACATATACAGGGCAAGATACTGGAGTTCTAAGACACAAATCATAACTATGTCTTTAATATGCTCAAGGAAGTAAATAAAATAAAAACCAGAAATATTGGGAGACAACTTAAAACAATTCAAAAGAATGAAACATAAATTTTAGGACTGAAGTATAGAATATTATTAGATAAATTTGTAATGAAAAACCTATGCACAAAGTCATATACAAGCCATTGGCTTCACCAATCAATATTTCCAGGCTATAAATATGAAATAATAATAGTCACACAGCAAAAGTATCAAATACTTACAAAGAGGGAACAACCTGTAATTAATTTAAAGCCCCTTAAAATGTTGAGAATTTATGAGACAGAAAATTATAGGCCAATGATACTTACAGCAGTAAACACAAAAACATGCCCCAAATGACAACAGACTGAATCCAGTGATAAAGAGATTAATATACCATGATCAATCTGATTTTACTTCAAGAATGCACATTTAGTTAAAAATTCAAAAGAGAATCACTGCATTTTACCACTTCTAACAAATAATAGCTACTGAAGACATTTGAAGAAATTTTACTTTCATTTGAAATTAAAAACTCTTATCAAACTAAGAATAAAAGGAACTTCTGCAGTATGATTTTTAGAAAACTATAGCACTATTATCTTATTTTACTAAGGACATTGCATTTATTCAAGGATCTATTTAATTTGTGTTTTAATTTTTATGGTTGGGAAGGGAGGAAAAATAATTTCTTTATATAAACAATAGCCTTGCTTTTTTACTACAAGTGGAAATAAACCCCAACTAAAGAAAAAAAATACTATAGTAAGCATTCTATTTATTGATTAATGTTATACATTTTATCTGAGTTTAAAAAATAAAAAAAGAATGCCCACAATCTCCTATTCAGATTTACACTGGAAGTCATAGGCTGAACATTAAAGCGAGCAAAAGAAAAGTGTGAGAATCAAGAGGAAACAAATTCATTATTTATGAATGATCTGATTGTCAAGGAAATAGAAAAGATTGCATAATAAATTATTAAAACTTATCAATTAGTTATGAGAATTCCTGGAGAAAAAGTCTATATACGAAAAAACCATTATATTTCAATATAACAGCAATAATTGGAAAATAAAATTCTAAACAATAATGTATGATGCCATTTAAAACCCTTCATATATCTTATAATAGACCTCATAGGAATGTATGAGACTTCTGTATGGAAAACTACAAAAACTTTGAAAGAATGTAAAGAAAACTCAAATAAACAAGTGGAAAGATACATGACACTAACAGACGTGAAGATCCACTGTTCTGAAAGTACCAGTATTCTGGAGGTGCTGTTTCTCCTCCATTTGCCATATAGATCAATCCAGAATATTTTCAGGCTATTTTCTGTGGTATTTTACAAGCTAGTTCTGTAAGTTGTACAGAAACGCAAAGGGCCAGGAATAGCCACATCACACTTGAACAAGATGGGAATACACAAAGAATTAGATATCGAGGCACCATAAAGCTACCACAGCGGACAGTATGGTATAAATACAGGATTAGACACTTAGATCATTGCAACAGAATGTAGAATTCAGAAACAAACCCATGAATATATGGATGATGACCCACCAGACAGTGATGAATGGTAAGGAGTAAGAATGGTCTTTTCAGTAAATGGAATTGGGTCAGTTGTACTTCCATATAAAAAAGAACGACACTAGATTAGTACTTTACATCATATACAGAAATCAATTCCAACAGACTATCGATATCAAGGTTAGGGCAAAAAACATATTTCTTTAAGAATATAGAACATCTTCATGAACTTGTTGTATAAAAGATTTCTTAAAGCAGAAAAGTACTAGCCATATAGGGAATATTTAGTAGATTAGACTAAATTAAATTTAAGAACCTCTGTTTGTCAAAGGACACAAATACAAGTCTGCTTTCCATAGACTCAGAGAAGCTATCACAACACATTTATCAACAAAGAGCTCATACTTAGAACATATAAGGAAGTCTGACAAATCAATAAAGAAATAAGAGACAACTGAATAAAAACGGAAAAGACCTGAATAGATGCACAGAAGGATAGCCATGTGGCTAAAAATTCTGAAAACCTTCACAATTTCATTAATAACTATTGAAAGACAATTTAACAAGTTCCTCTGTACAACATATATACACAAATATCAGTAGGAGTCTCATACATCAGGCCAGGAATAACATGATAGCCAAAGCAAGACACAATCTGAAATATACATCAAAGGGAAAATGGGTAAATAAACATCTGTGTGGTGTACGACATACTGCCATACATCAGTGAAAATAGCTGACTTTATAACAGGGGTTTTCAATCCTCCGGCCACAGGAGCTGTATTACCCACGTTCCTTGTCTGGGGAAAAACTGTCTTCCACAGAACCGGACACAAAGGTTGGGGACTTCTGCTTTGTAATACTGACAGCACAGCAAACTGCAGAAGAGTAATTATTCCAGGATGCCATTTATATAAAGTTCCAAATCAGCAAAAATTGATTATTAGGAATTACAAATATTTACTGCTACAGGTATTATGAACAGGTATGATGATGATAAACACAAAACTCAGACTGCAATGTAAAATTACCTAAATTCTGAAGCTAAAACAGGGACAGAGTTGCTAGACAGAGGGTTTCAGTACATGGAGATGTTTGTTTCTTAAAGTGTTTTTAAATTTTTGCATTATAAATATTCTTTTCTATGTATGTCTTATTTTGTAAAGGTTTCTTTTTTTCATGAGTAGATGTAAATAAGGAGAAATGGCAAATACCCTTTCATTATGCTCATCATCAGGAGCAGTAACCCGAATGCAGCATTATCTAGCGAAGGGTTTTGCATGCTGATGGAAGAAGTTTTTGTGCTAACAGGAAACATATGGGGATGTTTGTTGAGTCAGCAGAAGAGTCAGGTGCCTAGGGAGATTGTAGATTCAAGAGAGGGAAGAGAGAAGATTCTCTCCCATTTCCTAGTTTTCCTTTCCTTCTTCTTCCCTTCTTGTTCTCACGTCTCCTCTCTCCTAACTCCTTTTCTCTTCTCTCTTAATGTTAAATTACTACAAAACTGCAAAGCTAAGATATACTTCCAAAATGCAAAATTTCAGTTAATACTGTATTGTGCAAATCAAATACTACCTTATACGTCTTATTATTAATTTTCTATCTTAGATACACTTTTCTAAAGTAAGAGATCATTTACTTATGGCAGAGTTGAAATGCACTAAGATATAAATTTGGCCTTCTTGGTTTCCAATAATGACTCTGTGTGAATATGTTTTTAAAGATTTTTATTTCTCTTGGTTTTAACTTAAGGGAATCGAGTTACCATATATCCTTTATTCTAAATACCAATTATATGTTATACATTTACTTGATTACAACCTTTTGTTCCCCACAGAGGTAGTAATAGTATATAAAAATAATCACATTGATTGTGTGTCTTACAACAGAAAATATACAGTGAATGGTATTGAAGATGGTGTACTTTCATCTCTAATATGTGATTTTAAGCAAATAACTCTATAGCTATTAGTTTTGCCCAAATATAAAAGCGCACAGCTCTTTAAAGTCTGCTGAGCATTCTGGCTTAATTTCCATGTTTGTTTTCAAAGTAGCTTCACTTGCATAAATACATCTACATTCATCTAGGAGTGCAGTGCGGTTATTCCAATTACCATTCAGGTCTTTCATTGATTCTATAGATTTGTTTCTGCTTTTTGTTAGGAAAGAACTTGGAATAATTTAAATGTAACTGGTGTGAGGAATATTAAAATGCTTTGGGAAATGTTAGTGCAGAAGTTTGAATACTGAAATTTTTCTGATTGATATATAAAACTTGGGTGGAGGCAGAGACTAGACAGGAAATGTTAATTTGAGGTATAATTAACTGGATTTACCTTTGGTCACTTTCTTTTTTATAATTTTAATTTGTATTGTTGCTATAAGGGCAGGCAGGTGGCTGATGCATAGTCAAGAACATTTGTGAAGCCTCACTGACTGAAGTATATTACTATACACTCTAATAAAGGGTTATAGAAATCATCTAGAGTGAATAGTTGTCTGACACACCTAGTCCGCTAAGGCAGATGTTTCCCTCATTCTTTCCTTCCTGTACCCCTATAAATGTTTATCGGGTGTCCTATCCTATTAATTGCACCTCAGAAGCTTTCTTTAAACTCTTGTTTAGTCTCCTCATATCTTTGATGCACGATGCTGGTTTACATTGAACTGGAGATAATATTAACGATTTCTTGCTCAATCTGAGAAGGACCAAGCACTTTTCTATTTTAAGTTTTTCTTCTCTGTTGTTAAGCTCAATTTTCCAGAAAGAGTTTCAGAACATCTTCCACAGTGATCGGGAAAAGTCTTTCTGAGACTCATCTTACTATAGTCTTTCCCTAGTGAAAAAAATCCCAATAGCTTTTCTTTACACTATAAAATAAAGCAAATTCAATTACTTAGCATAGAGACCATTTATCATCTTCTCTGCTCTTTTCACTGTCCCCCGTATTTCCCAGCCCCGGACTCTCCAACACCTGTAATTTAGCAACTTCCAGTGACTCCTGGTTCAAATATGTTTCCTTTTTATAACTTTCAGCCTTGACACATGACTTCTCTGCTATGTGTAATGCACTTCTCACTACCTGCCTGCCTGACCCACCCTGATGATTCTTGTTATCAGTCAAGGTCCAGTTACAAATCCTTCTTTGTGTAGTGTTGTCATATCTCCCAGGACAGAGTAATTGTTCTCATTAATTTATAAGTACATTTCTTTTGCCATATTTTGTAACAATTGTCTTGTCTTATGTGTGTCTCTCTCACTACCTTGTTAATGCCTCAAATGTAAGGTTATCATTTACTTCACCTGTGTATCTCAGCGGCCCAGCAGGATCTCAGTAGAGTAAATGTTTTATGACTGAATAAATGAATGAATGAAAGACTTAGAATTCAATATCAGTAATAATGAAAACACATATGCAAGGAGGATTCTATCAATGGAATAAATGATAAAGGCTTGAATATAAATATAAGAGAATTAAGAATTTTCTCTATACTAAATTGAATACTATATTAATTTTTTTTCTATTATCTGTGTGGGAAATATGTCAAAGAAATGAAGACAAAAGATGGAGAACACAAAATAAAGCCCTAAGGAGTCTGCCATGGTGGAGAGGATTCCTTCACTTTCCCTGTAAGGGTGGGTGAAGATGACGGCTCAAGTGTGCTTTGGCTACTGCACAAAGAAGATTATTTTAAAAAAGGTAGCAGAAGCAGGTCATTAATCTATTGACATTAGTAAAAAGGTCTTTCCGGGGCACTGATGAGCTTGAAGTGTTTTTCTTTGTTTGTTTGTTGTGCTGGGGATCGAACTGGGGGCCTTGTGCTTGTGAGGCAAACACTCTAACCATTGAGCTAAATCCCCAGCCAAAGTTTTTGAAGCGTTTGATCAGATACTTTCTCTTTCGGAAGGGCACTGGCCTTTCTTGGACTGTGTGCCTGAGTTTAGAGCCTACCGTGCGTTTACCGGGGATTGCAAGGACATTGTCTCCTGTGGTCCATGATCTTAGCGCGAGTGTTGGTGGTGTGACAAGTGACCACATTTGACAAGACTAAGGGAAGTTAAGTGAAATATATAAGAAAAACAATTCCCCTAAATTTATTACTAATCTGTTGTAGCAATGCCAGAGGAATAAGTATATGTTCTACAGCAGTAAAATGTAAAACCCGCATACTTCAAAACCCTGAAGGAGTTAGAATAACTAGTGTATAGGCTGTACTTTTAGGTTTCTCTTTCTTCTTTCTTCTGGTTCTGAGGGCGAGATTGAGTAGACTTGTGTATACCTCCTTACTTGTTTTTCGCTTGTAGCCAGGGAGTGAGAAGCATGCCGGGTTAGAAATCAGACAATGTAGATGTTGCACTGCTTGCCTGAGCAGTAGCATATACTTTGTTCACTCTCATAGAAGTCATTTAACTTTTCTGGCACTTAATTTTTAACTACAAAATGGGAACTCTATCAGCTGCTCAGGGTCCCAGTTGAGGATGAAGTGAGGTGCAGGAATGGAAACAGTGTGGTACGGCAGCTGTGTGTACACAGTGCTTGATGGAAAATATGCAATTATAACTGGAGTTCACATTTTGAAAAAAGAGGGCACTTTTCACCATCTTCAAGTGCCACTTTAAAAAAAAAATCTCAACAAACAATCTTAAAAATAACTAAGGCCATAACTTCAGGGCATCAATCAAAAATAACCTAAAACAAGCACCATATAATTGTGGTGGAATGTTTGATATTAGTCCCCAGGGACACGTTCGCAAGTCCAGATATTTTGGAAGCTCAATGTCTTGTGCCCAGAGGTCGAACACAAATTCTCCTGAGAGCTGATGAACTTCTCTCCCATGAAACAAAACAGCTGACCAGAGCTTTCCATCTGGTTAATTTTTTCTGTGGATACTAACAAAGAAAAATAAAACACTATGATTTTCTTGGAGAGATTACATTCACAATCATACAATTATGGTAGGTATTCATGAAAAGAAGTAAATAGAGTTCATGATAAGGCATTAAATGTAATGATACTTCATCAAAATGTTTGCTTTTTAAAAAATAAAAACAGGACTTAAAATAGATAGTTTTGGGTTTGGGGATTTAGCTCAGTGGTAAAGCACTTGCCTAGTAAGCTCAAGGCCTTGAGTTTGAGCCCCAGCACCCAACCCCCCAAAAAAAACCACATAGGTTTTATATCGTCCTTGATTTTTTTCTTTCCTCACTGGAGTATAAGCACATTTTTTAGAAAAAAAGAATCTTGCCCTTAAGGGTGAAAGAGTATTATTTAGATCTCTGTCTAACCAGATATCAACCTTCTGTTTTTAATTTCACAGTTGGGCTTGTCTCTACAACTTTGATCATGAAGCACTGCAGTCATTTCAGGAGCTACAAGTCTTGTCTGCCCTTCTGGTCCCCGCAGCCTGGTCTATTGTTCCTGTGAAGGTTGCCCTGGAAAAGCAACTCTAGGTACCAAGTTGTCTTAGGGACCTCTCAACACTGGTCTGAGGATTTGATTAGTGCTAGGCTCTGGTACAGGAAAGAACAGAGTTTATGATAGTTTAGCCAACAGCATTTCACAGACGCTCAGCACACAGTAGGGTAACGTTTCTTGTGTATGAATCCCCAAATCAGCATTATTTCCCAGGGAAGATGTCGGAGGACACCACAGATCTAACACAAACCTCCTCCCCGTGCTCCTTGGAATAGTCAACAGGTATTCTGCACAATTCCTTAATGATCTTAATTGTGTCACATTTTTGTTTGCTTTTGGTCTTCCTATTGGGAGATCTTGTCACCAGTTCATTCACCATTTGTGCTGTCTGAACACTGTAACACTGTCTCTACTTGCTTCCTCTTGTATCTAAGGACAAACTGAGCTCTGTAGATACTGCCTCTGTAGAAACTAACACAACTGAAGAAGAAACAAGACTGTAACATAATAATCAGGTAAGGTATTTGGGTGCACAAGATCACATGAAACATTTGTCATGGTCAGAATATACATTATTAGAAAACTAAACGATGTATCTTGCATCTTTTTTGATCATTGAGTTTAATATTCTGAGATTATGAAATGGTCACTATAAAACCAAGGTGGTTATTTTATATTGTTAGATGGCTTAAAATAAACTTTAATTTCCTTCAATGGCAAGTGATGAGAAAAATCAGTCCTTATTCAATTAAGTCACTTTAAATAGATGGCCAGTATATTCAATTTGGACAACTGCTTACAGGCAAGTTTAGTTAATGACCCATTTTCCAGAAATTTAGGTGAACTTTGCGAGTGCTCCAGACACCACGATTCAGTCGATTCATCTTGACACTGCACAGTACAGGGGAATTAAACAAGATTTTTTAAATGTTTTCAAATGTAAGGAATAAACATCTTCTCATGTGGTAATATATGTATAGCATTAGAAACTGTCCAAAAAAGAGAAGAATGTGCTTAATTTGTACAAGTTTATAATGCTAGATCAGGTTAAATATTCTTTAGCTAATAGAGCCCATAAACTGATTTTTAAAATGACAAACCTAAACGACAAACTCTAATTTAAAAATCAGGTAGGAAGAACTTCAAATCATTCAAATAAAAGGAAAAAGTAAGCTTTTACAATTAATCACATAATTCTTTTCTGAACTTTACTAGAATAATTGTCGGCTTTCATGCCTCCTGGCATTAAAGTATAAATTCTGTTGGTTTATGATTTTCTTATAATTCATAAGACATCATGATGAAAGACAAGCTCATTCTGAGCTTTATAAAGTTTTATTTTTGTTTTTGGGGGTTTTGGGGGTGGAACTCGGGACCTTGTGCTTACTAGGCAAATGCTCTACCACTCAACTAAATCCTCAACCTCTCAGCTTTATAAAGTAAGACGAGCCTGCTAACAAGTTAACCTTTTTTTAATTCTAAAGTTTATGGGGGAATATTCAGAAATTGTATTATTTGTGATATGTTTAGTGAAAGCCTGCAAGTTTCTTGTAGATATTTTTCATGTTCTACCTGGTATAAAAAAGAGTTTAGAGCTTGTTGTACCCTTTACAACTAAAACATAAGCTCACTGAAACAGTTAAATCTTTTGCATTTCTGTATTCCAGTTAGAGCTAAGTGGTACCTAACATGAACTAGGTAAACTCAAAAACTTTCTTGGCTAAAGCTAATGGTAATTTGTAAAGGATTCCTACTGTACTGAAAGTGACAGTGGTTCAAGTTCAAGAAAACAGGCCGTTACACCGTCATTCTTGGACTAGTCAGTTGTGGGGGAGCATAATCATGTGTCCCTCTTGTCTGGATATGGTCCGTGTCAGAGTGCAGAGCATCCTTTATTCGTTTCTTCTCAAGATGCTTGCTTCTTTTCCTCTGGACCCATAGGCCTGGTCAAAGAATAGAAGTATCCTATCTCTTTGCAAGTTTACTTGCAGTTTTCTCCTGGGTGTAAGTGTGGCATACGCATTCAGTGCCTCTTTGTATCTTTTTATTCTGTTTCCAAAAATAGTGGTTACTGCAGCCTTCAGACTCTCACCGAGTCTTCAGCGCGCTAAGAAGGGCAAGGCTGTGTTTTGGTTATCAGGGCTCTCTGTGGCCTTTAGCAGACCTGAAGAGGCTCCAATTTGGGCACTTCTGTGACCCCAGCTGCTCCCCACTGAGGCCTGGTCATAGTTACATGTTCCCCTTTTCATATGCATGAGGTTTCATTCTACCTCCAAATTCTTTTTTCTAATCTTTCATGTTTGTATTAGTACATGCTCGTAGTACATAATATTCACATTCCTTGTGGGGAGATGATACATGTATACAACAGCTCTCAATTTCTTTTGTCATCCCCTTTCTCTTCCCTCCCTCTCTCCTCCATCCACCTCCTCATACCCTTCCTTTTTTTCATTTTTGTACATGTTTGCCACGCAGAGTGTTTACATTCCTCGTGCACAGTTGGTACATGTACATAATAACATTGCCATATTCTTAATTCCCAGTTGATAATATTTATGGTTTTCAGGGGTAGGTCACTGTAAAATCTTTAATCATTCAATTTCCAGCATCGTATTAGGCATTTTGACAGTAATACACCTCAAAATATATATGAATAATGCAAAATCTAAGTACATAGTATAGCAAGACCCCACAGCTCTGCATGGTATTTATAACCTGCCTTGTAGGCAGAGTTTTGGAAACTCTATTCATAGATGATGCTTTAGAACACATGAGCAAACTAACTTAAAAATTATTAGGAGTTCTAAAAATAGCAACATTGCTGAAGAAAAAGTGTATAGGAAATAATGTTATATGGAAAATGGCAAAAGTTGAAGAATATATATTTGTTGTCCTGATACTTCTTTAATATTTGGTACTCATCAAAACCCTACTTGGTTTGACATCAACAAATTTAACTTAAAAACATCTAGAATCTCTCAAAGCCACCAGAAGAGACAGTATAAGGAAGAGATGGTCAAGGCAGCAAGATTTACTTTTTACGATATAGCCTTTTGTGTCCTTGAAACTTTGTACCAAACATAGGAATTGCCTATTTAAAAGCTAATGTAAATCTTAATACACATGTGTACACATTGAATTTCTTGTTCTTGATCACGGAATATAAGAATAACAAAAAGCCAATTTCAAGTCCTCATTGTACAGATGTGGAAATTAAATTCCAAAAAAAGGTATTTATTTTCTCTCCAGAAAAATTAGGAAACTCTGGAATGCATCTTCTAGGTTAAGTTTTGCAAATATTTAACAGAAAATCCCCTTGGATTATAACACTCTCCTTTTGAGATTATGAGTTTGCAGTGAGTGACCTATGCAGGACCAGATTGTTAAATAAAAGTGGAAGAAATTTACTTTAAAATTAGCCAAAATTAGATGCCACTTTAGTCGCCCATTTAAAGACAGTTGTACCTGTGTCACTATTTCAGTGATTCTGTACAATAGCTGTACTCTGGATCACCTTGTTTTCTCAAGAAAGAAAGAATACTGTGCAATGAATTAGTTGTATAACTAACAAGTATTTTATGTAATAGCTTACAAAAAAATTAAATCCCAGTCATCAGAACAAGGGGCAAGAGAAGAAGATTTAAGAAGACAGAGGAAGGAGGGGAGGGGAGGTGAGCGCTGAGAAGAGAATTGTAGGGAAACTATGGAAAAAGAATGTTCCATGGAAACAGTGTAAGACATTAGAGATAACGCCTCTTAGTGATCATTTTATGATTTTTTCCTTCCAAAACCATTTCTAATATAAACTCATTTTCACAGAACCACTAAACCTAGGAGCTGGGAAGGATTTTTTAATTCCTAGTTTGTTTTTTAACTTATTCTTTTCATCAAACAAATGAGGAAAAATTGAGTCCAGAGGGGCAAATTTCCTTTTTTTTTTTAAACTGACAAACTAGATAGTAAAAATGCTTCATCCAGAATTCAGACTTTTAAGCATGTAATAGAAGCATTCATTTTGTTTTTCCATAAAGAAATGGGCAAAATGCTAGTTTGAAATGACAGCTTCGGTTTCTGCTGTGATTGTTTTGGAAATAGAAAAAGATGGAATCCCTAT
The DNA here is from genome assembly GCA_004026905.1 of Hystrix cristata. Taxonomy (NCBI): domain Eukaryota; kingdom Metazoa; phylum Chordata; class Mammalia; order Rodentia; family Hystricidae; genus Hystrix; species Hystrix cristata. The sequence goes on from PVJO010004616.1 coordinate 29,687, forward strand.
TTTTATTTGCATCTGTCACTCCAGGTTTTAATTATTGTCTAGAGAGCAGCTTCCTATGCATAAACAGGGAGGTTCACTCACACCTAAAGCCAACTGCCCCTTGCTTTACAGCATGAAACCTTTATCTTAGAAGGAAGTGGAACCCCCCACCCTGCAACATTCAGGGCAACCCCATTTTTATTTGTTTTTGTTTTTGATAATTATTACTGGATCACTATGGAGGTTGAAAAGAAAGGCCCGGACCAGTTTTGGCTTGTAGTTTGTGGATTCTCTTTAAAAAAAACGAGGTAGTGATGTGTATATACACGTGTGGCACGCGTGTTTGTGTGTACGAGTCTTTGTAGGCATGTGTGCCGTGGGCTATATACTAGTGTTTGAGTCAGGGTTGGATGGTGGAGGTTGATATTATCTAGCTTTTTCAGTATTTATGCCTAAAGCAAAATAATCTAACTCCTACCAGAACAAATGTGATTTTAAAAGATACAAAGCAGAGTTATAATCTGTACTTTGGTGATAGTGCTTATCGATAATTATAAACTACTTTTTTGACAGTTCAAAATTTGTTGGTCATGGTAGGGGAAGAGGAACACTCAATATTCAAAATCAGTTTTAATTTGATTTTTATCTGTTCTCAGTCTCGAAGAAATAGGCAGAGTTAGTTCTCAGCATCTGCCAGAAAAAATGATTATAGCCAAAGTAATCTCAGTTTCACTCAGCAATTTTATGTTTATAGCTTTGGAAACATAACATGTTGAACTCAGGTTTTTATGCTAATTCTGTACATTAAGAAGAGAGCAAAATCTGTTATCATTCCCTTGGAAGCCAAATGTGCACAGTATTACTTGGTAAATATTGGTTACAATTTAGTGTAATTTTAGTTTTCATCCTAAATATCATTCAATGTGTGAATTCTTAAGGCGAGCCAATATGTCACACAGAGCAGAGACCTTTCTGATTTGTTCAGGGCTTTGTCCCTGGCACAAATACGTATTGAATAACTACAGAATGAAGAAGACAGATGCTTGGCCACAGACAAAGTTTTAGAACTAAACAGCCACTCCTGCTCTGTTTCATAAATGAAGAAGTCAATCCAGAGTCTTAAAAGTACTTGACATTGAATCACCCTGCTTTTGGTGATAAGCCTGCCTGCTAGCATCACACACTCTCTCTCTCTCTCTCACACACACACACACACACACACACACGTGTGCACAAACACACACACACACACACTTCATTTTTTATTCCATTACTTTTCTACCAGATTAGACCCTGACTGCATGTTCTGGAGCTCCCAGGATTTCGCCAGTCACAGTACGCATTATTTCTAGTTAATGGTCTTCCCTGCTTAACAGGAAGTGAAGGGTAGATGCTATCTATGCTCACCACCAGACTCCTGTCGCGTTACCAGCAAATGCTGAGCACTCAGTAAATGTCTGCAGACAGCAGGGAGTAGAAGAAGAAAGGAGAAAGTCATGTGGAAATGTTTGGAGGTCTGCACATGCGCTCTGGAGAAATTTCTAGAGAACTCCAGGTAAAGTTTCTTCTAGAGCTATGCCTTGAAGGTTGAGTGGATAGTCTCTGAGAAAACTTGAGGATGTTTCCTGAACACAAGGCGGCCTGTGGTTGTGGAGATGACGCATGCTGATGGATCTGCTGGAGGAACATGCTGAGGGCAGCATCCCGCCAGGCTGGGATAATAGGAGAGTCATGTAGGGAATGCTTTGTGCGTGTCAGAGCTTAAACAACTCAACTCCATGTTCCCGAGTACGCTCAGCCTGCTGTGTTCTTCTTGGCCAAATTAAGACCACACTAGAAAGGCAGAATTCTGACATATTCCAGTGACTAAAATTTTCTCTTGCATTTCAACAATTTTCATGAATGACTTACATTTAAAACAGTCCAAGAAGGCTCTTTAGAATTAGGATCGTAAGAGAGTAAATGTGATTCCTCCAAGTTCTTTGCTTGCCTTTTCCAGGAATTTCTCTCTTCTGAAAGTATTCTGAGGATAAAATGTCCCTCCCTTGGCTGGTTCATTTTACTCCTGAAGAGTCACTTAAATGACAAGTAACTGGACAGATGGGCATGCTGAAGTGGAACCGGGTCGTCTCCTCACTCCTCCTCACTCACGCTGCCTCCGCGGAGCGGGCCTGCAGCCACCGCCCAGTGTCCTGAAGGAGCCCTGCAGGCCTGAGTGCTCTCCCCCGTGAGTGAGGAATAAGCGCAGCTCAGGGGCAAGTGTTGTGTTCGGCCTGTCGTGAGAGTTTTGCTTTCCCCTTTAGCTTTAACAACAATAAAATTGATGATAAATTTATCCATATATAATACTTGTGTCATTTTCTGTGTGGTTCAGAACTGCGGAGGCTGAAGCATATGATTAAGTGGAATTTTCAAATCTACATATAGATCAGACCACAATAAAGGTGGTTTCACTTTTGTCTGTTTGTTTTATTGTGTGTGTATGTGTATGGGAAGAGAGAAGAAAGAAGGAAAAGAATTATGTATATACTAATTTTATTAACCAGAATGTTAGATTAGGAAGCATGGCTTATTATCTGATTATGTATTGTAGTTCAAAAAGGAAACTAAAAACAAAATAAGTGGATGAACGGAATTATTTGTAAACTCTTGGGTCAATCAAAAAAGCAAAAATGACCAAAACAATAAAAATTTCAATTTTTTGACTGGTGTAACTGTTAATTCACATTTAAATGCCTTTTAGAATTTAACTTGTTACCCTTTTCTCTTTAGATTATGATTTATTAGATTTTCAGATTTTGAGTATCAGTTTCCCAGGTGGAATTCTCATGATGGAATATTTTTATTTCTTCTAATTGACATTTTCATAGCATTTAGTGTCTATATGTGTATAATGTCGTAAGTGAAGAATCAAAATGTATTTTAATAGGGACACATGAAATTATATGAAATTCAAATGTCAGCGTCCATAAATAAAGTTTCATTGGAACCAGCCAATATCATTCATTAGCGTACCTTGTATGGCTACTTTACAGCTACAATAGCAGAGGTGAATAGTTTCAAGGCCTAAAGTATTCCTCATCTTGCTTCTGCGGAAAGTATTTTCTGGCCCCTGATCTAACATTTGAAAGTATATTTTGTGGTTTTAATTGTATTTTGGGGGGTGTTTGCTAAAGTATACTTAATTTTAATTAGGAATTTTAAAGGACTTTCTACTATTGCTTGAAAGAATATACAATTATTTACTAAAGACTTAAAACAATACTAGGTAGAGTGCTTGCCTAACAAGTTCAAGGCCCTGAGTTCAATCTCCAGCACCCACACGCACACACGAAATATATAAAAATAAAAATAAAATCTTAATGTAGACAACATACCAGCTTGGGGTCTGACACTTATTTTTTCAAATGCAAATTATGCCCACAAATCTATTCAAGAAGTGTTAATATTTATGTGAAGAAAAATTCTTACACAAAGTTGAAGGCATTTTTAGTTCTCTGCTGAGAGGAATTTGGTCAAAGTTTGTGATAAACAACTACTTGTGCATAGGAGTCCCTTTGTTCTTCATTAGCACAATTCAGTGTTTCACAATATGAAAAATATCAAACACTTGGTTTTTCTATAGTTCTATACTAACTTGATCTAATTAATGAGCAAATGAATGACTATATGTGTGTGTGTGTGTGTGTGTGTGTGTGTGTATTGCCTCTGTCAAAAAATGATAGTTCGATCCCTTGATTAGAAGAACTGTCATTACTCTTTTTAAAAAAGTATTTGGGGTCATGAAATGTTACTTAGATTGTCTTATGAAAACTGTTAGAGATCACTAAAGAGAACACAATCTGGAAAACAGAACCCCAGAAGCCTATTTCTTCAACACACTTCCAATGCTGCAATCTTTAGTTCATAACTGCAATTAAATTAGAAATAACATAAAAAAAAAATTCTTAAATAATGCGAGGCCAAACATGTTAAAATAATGTACCAAGAAAACAAAACCAAGGATCCATTTGGTGAGTACTGTTGTGGTAAAATTAATAAGCAAAGGAATACCTCAAAGCTTTGCTAGCAATCCAGTGAGACTGGGTTTAAATTCCAATAGAGACAGAATTATAACAGAATTTGAGAAGAAATAAAAATGACCAGTATTACTATAGCTCTAATGTAAAATTCTACAGGATGTTTTGATTCCATGTTTAAAGAAGGTACAAAACTAACTTGCCCGAGTTCACAGAGAGCCCAGCACAGATCAGACTTGAAGACCTCGACACTCTTCCTGATAGCACACTGTTGCTCTCACACTGACTTTTTTAAAGAAATTAAAGCTTTGTGTTGAGATATCCCAGAATCTTATGTGGAGTGGTAAGGAGCTCCTATGGGTTTGAATTTACTGTATCTTGCCATATGTCTGAACATTCATAAAGACAAGTTAATTATCCCAAGAACAAGAGAAGAGCCATTTTGGTGCCATGCACATTATTTTCAGTCTCTTTCAGTATCCCAGAATTAGCTGGATAGAATAAATGATGATGTCTAGGTATCTAGAGAATCTCTTTCTCCCTATCTATCTATCTATCTATCTATCTATCTATCTATCTATCTATCCTTTCTAGTATGTTCACAGTCCAACCCAGAAACCCAGAGTAGCATTTGGAGAAGTCACCTATTATAAATATTATTCCTCTTCTCTTTTTTTTTTCAAACCAGATCTTAAAGCTGCCTCTATCTTAAAGCTGTTCTTGTTTCTGTTTCTAATTTTATAGGTCATTTAAAATGTCTATAAGATGCCTTAATTCTTTATTGATCACTCGAAACCTGTAAAGGGGGCTGCAGGATGCTATCAATACAATGTTAATTGTCCCAGTCCCGTGGATAATGTGGCATATAGTCTTATAGGAGATACAAAGAAATGAGATTATACTGTATGTATGGATATTATGAGAAGATACAAAGGTGAAGACGGATATAATATTTGGGTGGGAAATGGTCAGTACTATGTGAGGATGCGGCACGTGAAAGACGAGAGCGGTTGAGGTGAGTTACTTCTGAGCCCTCAGTGAATTGCAGAAAAGCCCCCAGGGAGGCCTGGCAGAAAGAGGCCCTAGTCTTCACTTGCTGATGGATGCTCAGTGTGGTTGAAAGGGTGTGGGGGGGAGATGTGTATCAGTATAGGAGCAAAATCCAATTTGGAGAAAAATACATACAAGCTAAATTTTTCAGAGTCTAGACTTGGAATAAAATGACTCTGTGCCAGGGAATGTGGCAAGTTATTGTAATATATCAGTGTCTTTATTCGTCATGCCATACCTAGAAAGAAGCGCACTTAAGGTCTCCATTTTAGAGAGAAAGAAAACAAGACACATAGAGGCCAAGTGCCTTCTCTAAGTTCACAGAAGTGATGAGTGGCAGAACTGTGATCTGAGCACCACCTCGTCTGGCACAAGAAGGCATATTCCATGTCTTTGCCTCTCACTGGTTCATGGACCAGCAAGCAGTATCACCATCTCCTGTGAGTGTCTTAGAAATGCAAAAACTCAGACACTAAGTCAGACTTACAGAACCGGAATCTGCATTTTAACAAAAACCCACAGGTGGTTTTGAGAACCTTAAAGTTCGATGAGATTTGGCTTTAATCTACTGAGAATAAATTCCCCGAGAAGGAATTTATGCATTACATATAATCAGTACGGAAAGCACAGTAGAAGAGGACAATCGGGGAGGGAGGAGGACCAGTCAGAGGGCTACTGTTAACCCGGCAAAAGAAGAAAACTGTGAAAGCAGGCAGCAGTAGTGACAAGAAAGAAGGGGGCAAATGTAAGAGGTTCCAGTGGCAGAACTCGAAGATATTTTGAGTATATGATTTGAGAAAGAGGAAGAAGTTAGTTAATTCCCCAGTTTCTGGCTTGAGCAACACAGGAAATACATTGTTTACTTTTATAAGAGCACAGTGACTCCTAAGGCTAAGAATATTGTGTGATGGCCAAGAAGAGCTCTTCAGCCGGGCAGACAGACAGCGGAGGGAATTACATACATGATCTGGGCATTTTGGAAGGGGGGGTCCCAGGACAAAGCCTGTGTCAGACTCTCACTGTTTCACCCTTCATGTCCCTCCCCATCACTGTATCCACTTTTTTTTTCCCCCTAAGAAGAAAGCCCATCAATCCTCTCAGATTCTTAAGGGGATCTGTGACCCCAAAGCTGTCAGATGTAGAGATAAATGCTCAAGCTTATCATTTTGAGAGGATTTGAGGTGTTTCTGAGGGAAGAAGTCCTCTTTTTCCCCTCTTCTCTTCAAAACTCATTCTAGGTTATGAAAGGGTAACTAAGAAAAACAGAAAGAAAGAAGATAATTATAATAACACAGGAATGCAAGCTCATTTAACTTATATTGGATTTAGAACTTCCCTTGTGAGTCCAAGTATTTGGTTTCCATTTCTAAAGAGATCATGTTTCTTACATTGAAAAATATACTTAAAAAAATCAAAGCATCTCTAAAATGTCTTAGATAAATACATATTTTCAATATTATAAACAAAATGTTTCTAGGCTTCCCTAAGAAACCCAAATTAATACAGCTTTTCTCAAAATGTTCTTGGCAAGTATAATAAAAATAAAAATAAGAGGTAAACTTATCACAGAGGTGATGTTACAATAAAACACAAACCTGCTACTCTTGTGTAGGTAGAACAGCCCAGAACTGACAACTAACAGTAATGTGGGAATAAGCAGACCAAGTGTAGAAAAGAGGCATCAAAGTTTACCTTTCCATCAAGCAATTTGGATCACGGCTTCCGGCACATATCACAACGCATGTTAAGAAATGTTTTCTGTGATACGTGATTGCAGCATTTGTATTAAAACTTAATTTCTGTACCTTATTGAGGATGTGAAATGCTGGCCAAAGTGACTCAAGAATTTTCTTACATTTTATACATAAGAATTCTACATTTTATTAATGATTTTTTTTTAGTTCCCATATGTCTGAGTCAAAATGACAGTGAGGTGCTGCATTTATTTGGTTTTCAAATGAATGACAAAGAGGCTGTGACTGAAATAGTGAGAAAACATGAATACTTACAGGATTCATGCTTTTTGCCTCAATAATGCTCTCAGTTTCAAAAGGCAGCACTTTAGATAGATGTAGTGTATCATGTATCTGTGTGTATTGGACACACAAGTATTTCAATTTGGGGCTGGGGATTTAGCTCAGTGATTAGAGTGCTTGCCTTGCAAGCACAAGGGCCTGAGTTCGATCCCTGGCACCACAAAAAAAAAAAAAAAAAAAAAAAAAAAAAAAAAAAAAAAAAAAAAAAAAAAAAAAAAAAAAAAAAAAAAAAACCCAAAACAAACAAACAAAAAAAACAAGTATTCAATTCAATTTTAGGAAATCTAAGACTATGAATTGTTGTCTCTATGCCTGCTTATGGCAAGTAAGCAATTTTTCTTGAAAAAAAAGCAAGAATCTCATTAACTTTTCTTAAAATCTGTGACTTCAAAGTATGTTTTGCAAATATAAATTCAGCCATAAAGTACCTTCAGTGATGCTGTTTATTCAAATAAATTGAGCCAAATAAAACCCAGGAGCCCTTTTGTTCCCCTTTTAACGACGATGAAGTTCAGTTCACATAATACAACCATGACAACAACACAGCAGGCGGTTCCAGAATGATCTGGCCACCATGCTGTCCCCTTAAACCTGCCCTCCAGACGAGAGGCCGGGAAAGCTCGCAGGTAGAGCTCTGGGACTATCTGCTCAAATGGCTAAGAAGCTTCAAGGTGTATACTTACTTGCCATGTGAAAGTTCTCATGTCGTCACTGGAAAGTTTATAAAAATCTTTCATCCTTAAAAAATTCAGCCAGTCAAAAATACCACATAAAACACAAAGGAAATATTTGAGAAGGAAAACTTACTTTTGTTAAAGCCGCTTCTTCGTATGACTTAAAACAGAGTGAAAATATACATGATGATTCTTTGCCCCACTGATGTATAAATATGTCAGCTCCAAGAGGAACGGTGCCAAGAATCCCTCCCAATTGTAGTCTTTTCAGCTTTGTAGGAAAAAATAGAATCCCTGTGTTTCCTCCAAACCTTGTGACATGCACATAGCTGACTCCTACTGGGCTGAAAAAGTACTCCTTGTCGATTTCTACTTAAAATCACCAGTAACAGATTCTCCACAGAACATCCTTAAAAGGGAAATTCTGCCTGTATTAGTAGTATTTGAAAAATCTGTAGAAGCCCCAAAGAGTTTAAAATACACCACATTCGTACAGACACATACACACTGAGAAATTCCCACTGATGAGGCCAAACTAGAGGCATATTTATAAAACAAGTTCTCTAAAACAATGATTTTTTTCCCTAGTCTGTTTTGGTTTTGTTTTACGGTGGCTATCAGAAGCTTCCTTTTAGGTTAGAAATTGCTGAACTGCAGATCTTTTTTGTTGAGTTATCTGGAAGAGACAAGGCCCTCTGTTCTTACCTGTGGAGTTCTTCGTAGCTTGAGAGATGAGCCTTGAGTTGTGGCCTCTACGCCTTCTTTCTTGGGAAATTCTAGCCTTTGATTTGAATAGACTAACTCAAGGTAGTTACCTGCTTTCTGCACCTGGGATGTGGACTTAACATTTCCTGCTTCTGCCTCTTTCCCTATGAGCTGGTAACAATTGTTATGTCACATCCATGCTGTATGACTTCATTTAAGGATGTTCATCTGGTCCTTTGAAATCTTCAGTTCAAAACACGAAAGTGGCCACAGATGTGAACAGTTGGATTTGAAGAAACACCTGGATATGGATGAGATATCCATAATAGAAATTCTTAGTGGGTCATATCAATCTATACAGTAAGTGATATATGTTCCTAAAATCTCCATTTCTTCTTAGGTGGGTTGAGAAAAGAAATATTCTGCTTTAACTTCATCCATCCCCAGACCAAACTTAAACTGTGCTTGTTCCAAGTGCTAAAGGTATGTGTTACTGTTTTTTGAGGTCAAACTCTGCCAAGTACAATCAAATATGAGCTAGGGAAGTGCAGGGCCTGTTAACTCTGTGCTTTGTTACTTGCCTGATTTTGTGATTAAGACATTATAAAATGAAAACACCATGACTAGCAAAAACAAATTCCGTTTTATTGAAAGGACAAAGGTATATTTCATTAATAACAGATTTTAATCATCATGATACCACTACTAAACAGGCTGTATTTTCCTCCTTTTACAGGAAAGCAAGAGTCTTGGAGATGTAAAAGTGCCTGTGTCCCAGTGTCACCATGCGGCCACTGCCGTTTGGGTTTATACAGTATGCTTTCTTGAAGTCATACACACTGATTCAACTTCTGAACATCCTTTGCCCTCTTCAGCTTTAATGCAATTTAATGCAGCTTTAATGCACCACTCCACCAAAAAATCTTAATTAAGATCACAGATTTTTATTAAGCACCTAAAGGGAGTTGTTAATCTTAAAGGAAATTTCTTATCTCTGGCCAATTTCTTCGTGAAATTCTCTTCTCTTTTTTCCCCTTAAATTACCATCTTCCGATTTTCTCATTTTTAGCATCTCCGGACTCCTCTCCCTTTACTGATTCCTTCTTCCCCAGTACTTCATCCTCTGTTCAGTATGCTTCATTTTATTCAAGGTATTCCTTATAAAAGCAACTATACGCCATGACTCCCAAATCTGTGCTCTCTTCAGGTCTTATTTTCCAAGGATGACTTGGAATCTAAGAGATAGCCAGAGTCAAATCTTTGGATCTCATTAGTTTTGCATATAAACATTAACTATATGAGGAAAGGTTTCTGTAAATGTTTATATATGTATAAATACCACCTAGAAATACATACATATGTAGTTTTGGTTGTACAGCATGTTTAATTAGAAAACCAAGAACATTTTGATCAGTTACAGGATATGAGAAACTTCTTTCCCACTGCTAGGTTCATGCCCAAGGCTCTTACAACAAGAGGCACATTAGCCAAAGCATCCACAGTTGTATACATTTTGTGTGACGTGAGACCCTTCAGAAACGAAGATTCAGAGCCAGGTTAAGTAAGCTTGAGCATCTTCGCACGCAGGTTGATGAAGAAGAGTGGATGGTTGTGAACAAAGGAGTATAAAACTGGGGGAAATTTAGCAAGGAAATCCTCTTTGTCCTGATTCTTCTTTATACCCCTATGTCCTCAAAGATAAAGACATTCTTTTTTTTAGAGCGGACATCTCTTGAATGATGGTCTTATGACTTGCTTCAGGGAGAAGGGCGAAGAGATCTTCCGTGTGAGAGATCTTCTTGCTTCCACAGTTTTCTCAAATTCCAAGATCTAATATTTTGGGGTAGCATGTCCTGAACCCCACTGAACCCCACTGAACTTCTGTATCTCTTTTATCACTTAATATACTGTGGTTTTCCAAATCAGTAAAATATTATTTTTAAAGTGGGTGTGAACAATGATTGCAACATAATGAGATATATAATATTGCTTTTTTTCTAATTGTTTTCTTCTATACCAAAAACTATACTGATTATTTATATAAATCACAAGGCCTTAGATTAGATTAAAAAAAAAAGAAAAATCTAGAATGCTTACATTAAGTCCATTTACATTTATTAGGTAGTATTTAAGCATCTGTATTTTGTATACAAACCTTATTTCAAGCACTTATCCAACTTTGAGGTCTATGTAATAGATTTGGGAAAGGCTATAGGCTCAGAAGCCCTTACTATCCCTTATCAAACAATTTAACATACTGCTGTAACTTTACAATTAAAAGAAAACATAAAAGACAAATTTTTGGACTTAAAAGAGTTTTTGGTGTTTCTTTGGTGGACTAGGCTCTGAAAAACAAAACTATTTCAGAGTCAAGAAGATTGCTCCCCTTCTACGTAAGACGTGCTGTTTCTCTACTACAGGAGGATATTTTTAAATCCATATTGTACTTCTTAGAAAAAGAAGACATTCATTTTCACTAATAATAGGTACATTTATAGGATTTTGGTAAATTATCAAATTGCCTTCCAGAATGGAAGCGGTCTTTATTTTTATTATTTATTTATGTTAAATAAAAGACAATTTATTTGAAGGTCGGGGGCGAGCAGACATGACAGACAGCTACTCTGGATGAGTAGGAAGAATTTGAAAGTGAAGTGTTCTTTATTAAAAAGAGAAATCAAAGCACCTTATTTCCCTCGCTAACTTAATTTTTCAAAGGTTCTGCACGTTTTCAGGATAATAAACTTTTCATATTATTGCACATCCCTCTGGTCTTTCCACTTCATCTTATTATTTTTCAGATTACTTTTCTTATTTCTCATATTTTATGGCTTCCCAAATGTTTCATTATTTCATGGTAATTCAGTCATAGTACTTTTGAGCACAGTAGTTTTGCGCAGAAAGACACTCCGCCTCTTCTCTCATTTGTCTGAAGCTAATGCTACTTTTTCTTTGAAGACTTAGGTCACGTGCAGCCTGTGGGCTGTGACGGTCTGAATTTTACTTCTCCCATAGCACCCTCTGATCATCTCTGTCCAAACACTACATTAAGCTTTAATTGTTGATTATAGCCACCTGCTTGAAAATAAGGAGTATTTCTAAAATTTACATTTGCATTCCTAGTATTCAGCTGTAATACAAGATAGAGGGAACTGCTGAGCCAAGGCTTTAAATCCACTAAGTCCTCTCATCCATTACACCATCAACATAACCCCATCCTTCCTGCTCTTCAAGAGAAACAGCAAGGTTGTCTGACTATACTACAGAGAAACAGAGATGCAATCATGGGCAAGTGTGGTGAAACAGTACAACACTAGGAATGCACAGAAAATTAATATATTTTTAGGGGAGTTGTTTTTTCTGATGTAAGTAGGATAAAAACATTTTTCTGAGAGCCTGAAGGTCAGGGTTACATTTTTAGTATAGAGTAAGTCTCTTCTGTTTGTTCTTCAATTGCTTAGTTCTGCCTGCAAGGTCCAACTTTTGTGACTCTGTAGGTCATTTTAACTTTACTAATGTCCGCAGGGCTGGGGATAGAGCTCAGCAGTACGCTGCTTTCCTAGCATGTGAAATCCTGGGTTGGCTCCCCAGCACTGTAAAAATAAAGTAAAAAATTCTAGATTTCTGTGTTAAATATACACCTGAGTTTTATATATGTGTTTTTATCTCATCTTGCATATAAACTGGGTTAAAGCCTTCACCGGTTATAGTAAAAGGAAGCAAACTTTCCATCCTCCCACCTTCACCCAACTAACATAAATTATGTTACTAGTAGAAAACAACTACATTTGGGTATAAACTGAGTGGCATTTCTGAAAAAGCAAAGAACTATTTGTCAATCTACAGACTACGGTACCCTCTATGTCACTGCGGCACCTTGGCCTCATCCTTGGTCCTTTTTGATCTTACTACGGCGCTTCTCTAGAAAGTTCAGGACGATTCTATATTTAAATTAAGCAACTACTACTTTTATTGTTCTAATACAGCATGTAACATCCTAATATAGCACTAGGATCTTTTATCAAAATGCACAGTGATTTTGATAATATATGCTACCACTTACTGGGTCATTCTGATGGACAGAAGTGGGTTTTCTTCAAAAACAGATGGCTCTGTAGCTCCAACACACCCGAATATGAAGAGGTGGGCGGGCATGTTTTGCAGTATCTTCACTGTAACTACAATAACACAAATTAGCAGACAGGAGAAGAAAGCTGTGCATCTGCTGAAATCTGGCTGAGAAATGACTTACTATTTCTCATGAATCGCAAATTTCTAAATAATGAAAGACATTGAGAACTATGGAATTATTTATGGGTAAGAAAAGAGAATCAAATCCTTTAATAATATTCAGAATGAAAACTCAAAATATAAATACATTACACAGAATGCATCTACAGATTAACTTTAAATTAATTAAAATAATGAAATTCTGGAAGTACTACTGACATTTAATAGAATGGTAATTTTTAAAAAAATAATGTTCTTAACCCTGCCAGTGATGATCACAGTAAATACTTAACAATTGTTACTTTATCAATGAAACTTAAACTTCACATACAAAATCAGCTATGTAATTTTATTTACAAAAACAATAAAAATTATTCATTCATGTGGAAAAATAAGAACCATTTTGACAAATGAAAAACACTTCACGCAGAGATAAAGAATTTTTTATTTGCTTTGCTGTCTCTCTTATTTTCACAAATTAAGTCAGAATGATTTTAATGGCTTCACTATGACTTCTCTGTTTTCTATGATTTAGTTTAACACAAACAGACTGCTTTGGTACACACTGAAACAAAATGACAAGGGTCCTCCGCGATGGCTGAGCAACCGGTTGGGTGTTTAATATTTTGGAAGCTGAATAAACAAATCTAAATTGGGGTCTTTAGTTACAGAGGATTTGTCATTTTTCTATTTTGCTCATAATATACAGTATAATAGAAAATTAGCCATGGGAAAACATTTTTAAATTTAACACTTCATGGAAAATGGAGTAGAGGTAGTCTGATCACTGTATTTAAACATTTTAAAATACACATATAGTTTTAAATGCCACACAAGGAATTATATAAAATAGTATTTTAATATTTGAAATTTACCATTATATTAAAAATAAATTCCTTTTGATAAATAATAAATTGTTCTTTTTAATTCCTTGGGGTAATTATTTTAGTTACTTTTAACTAGTAATCTTTAGAAAACAACAATTTTATTATCATAAATAAACAGGATTTTTATTTTTGGGAAAAAAAGTTGTAATGATTTAAATCCTATCGCCACTGGACAAAGCAGCTTAATTACTTATCATATGGGTACTTAATAACATCAAGGCTTAGAAAAAAGTATATATGTTTGAAAATTTCTGTATTTTGATTTTGAAGCATTTTTCTACTAATTTTAAAATAAGTGATTTTATTTCTCATACACCAGAGGCATTTTCGTTTAAAGTCCATGACTATATTTTAAATTTCTGCATAAATGTGTATAAGCATAGTAATATCACTTGAAAATCAAATAGCAAACAAGTCCTTTCTTATGAGATGAAAAGTATCAAAACATTTATTATCAGCTTGAAGAAAATAAACCGGAAACATACAATTATTTAGCATTATATGAAATAACTTTTATGTGAAAAATCCCACATAAAGTTTGTGAAAATAAAAACTTCCATGGAGAACTCAATTTACAAAATTCACATCTTTATAAGATTTATATTTAATACAATATTACCTTAATTGTGTTTGACAGAGGAGGCAGTTGGGGGGTTGGATATAATAAGGAGTTGTGAGTGACATTATTTTGTGACTACTCACCTCTGACTTTGGGAAAAATGCTCACTATGTAACAAAAGTAAGTTATTACTCTTCTGTCACAGACGATTTCCTGGATTTGAAAACAAGGTCCTTAACAGAAGAAGAAAGTTCTTGGAGCTCTTTACGAGTAGTACTGGTGACATCATGTTGTTCTTTGTCTAATTCCTCACTCAAGGAATCCTCTCCCTGCCCAGTCTTCTTTTGGTTTACTAACTGCTTTACAACCAAACTTTGATACTTTACCAAAAGCGTATGCTGATCCTGTGAAAAGAAAGGAGAAGAAAAGGTAATAAACACAATTAAATTTTCTGTGGAACAGATAAAGTAGAATATTTTTGGCCAATACACATTGAAGTTCTTCAACTTTACAAAAGATTGGCCATGTAAGTAGCAAGCTGAATCTAGCAAGCTCCCCGGGCTCTTATGGAATTTACACTTTAGGGAAAATAAAACATGAATGCAGATCATTTTACTATAAGTTGAGGAGGCTAGGTCCCATTAGCAAAGACAAAATCAATGAGGAGGCTCAAAGAAGCCAAACTTCTTTTAGCTGAGGGATTGAGTTTCTCAGAAGAATGTGTATAGGACGAAACATTTGAATTGGTCCTTGAAAGACAAGTGAGACAGGCTAAAAAAGAAGAGTTGACATTCTTCTCCCTTTTTTTTTAAAAATTTTATTTTCGTGGTACATTTTAGATGTACATAGGGTTAACATCCATCATAGGGGATTTGTACCTGTACATGACATATCTTGTTGCTTCTTTTTTTCCCATTCCCCTCCCCTCCCTCTACCCCCTCCTCCTTATTTACAAAAGCTTTGTTTCCATTTTTTCCTTCCATTTCTTATTTCTCTTCTACCTTTTCTGAAAGTATAATTTCCAAATTCAGAATATTCTTTATTATGGATATTATGAGATCCTGAAAGTTTCCTGAGCTATGCTAAAATTTAAAAATCAGTCCCCTAATTAACTGTTCACATTCTTGGGAGCAGGCAGATGACGTTAGTATGTTTTTGGCCCTGAAAATTGATAATGACATTATTCACTCAAAATATTCAGAATTTAAAGGATTGAAAAGTTTCAAATGTCCTGAAAATGTAATACCTCTGGAATTTTATTATTAAGGAAAGTGATGATCTGGGGGACACATCTTCCGGGTGCATGGAGCATGCTGTGGGTTGAGAACTGAAACAACAGGACCGATGTGAGGTGCAGAATAAGAGCAGGGTCTTCTGTGACTTTTAGCTGTTCAACGAGTGCTTGTCGATGCTGGAACAGTATTTGCCTAAAAACAATAAAATCACACAAAGGTTTGACTTAAGAAATTCTCACCAATCTCCATTCTTCCCTTCTCAATTCAATATTTAGCTTCTCCAGTTTAATGTTCTAATTCTATAACATTTTAAAGGATCCTTTAAATATGGGATATACATACACATACACAACTCTAACTGGCAGGGATAAAATGTTAGAAAATTATAGAAAAAAATGTACAAAACAGGGATGCTCAAGACAAACTTTTTAAGTTTCTGGGGATCAAACAGACGTGCCCATATTTAAATAAGATTTCCTGTATGAAAGGTTCCAAAGCTAATAAAAAGTCCCAGACTTAATCAGCTACAGGATTGAGAACTCTGCTATGTCATCACGAGGGTCAGAGAGGAGTAACCATAGAAAGACTTCGAATGTGCTTGAATATCTATGTCTATTCAGATACAATTCATCATGCAAGGTTCAGATAGTCACATTCAAATTTCAAATATGAAATGTCTCACACCTAAAGGCACTAACAAAGATTAATTCCATGTTACCTTTCCTTCTTTTTGTCTCCCTTTTTCACCATAATATCACAAGCTTCTGTTGCAGAGTCCAGACAAGAAAAAAAGTCTTCTATGCTCTGAAAAGATACCATAACTTATTTTTACATGTATGTGCCTAAAGAAATGTTATTTTACACTCTAAATACAATTTTTTTTTTTTTTTTTTTTTTTTGAGACAGGGCCTTACTCTGTAATTCAGGCTGGCCTTGAACCTACTATGTAGCCCAGGCTGGCAATCTTCCCGCCTCAGCCGCCCAAGTGCTGGGATTACAGGTCTAAATACAATTTTTTTTTTTTTTTTTTTTTTTTTTGGTGCTGGGGATTGAACTCAGGGCTTTGTGCTCACAAGGCAAGCACTCTAACCACGGAGCTAAATCCCCAGCCCTAAATGCAATTTTTAAAAGGGGACTTTAGCATTAAATTAGCAATTGTAAACAAATGGTAAAATGTTTCCAGCTAGGTCTCCAGTATGTACCAAAGAGGTATGTGAGTGCAGAATATGAGTTATAATTGGGTTTACATTTTTTATGACACTTAAAGATCTTTATAACACAAAATTCTAGCTGAGGTGATTAACTAGAATCAAACTTTACTTACTTTTTCATTCAGAGAGTTGTGGAGTTTTGTAAGCGGTACTTTGGTTTCTTCTGACAACTTACCTAAAATTTTTTTTCTTACCTGTAGGGGAATAATTTTCTTTTTCAGCATTGTGCTTTGGATATGTGGTGTATATAAGACCAAGCAAAACAAACAAAGCGCATTTATTTCTGTAATAGAATTCTGAGTAGAATTTATCTGTTCTTGAATTTTAGATCTCAAACATAGATGAAGGTTGCTAAAAACACTGTACACTCAGAAAGGTAGTCAACCGTTATTCAGCCTAAAAGGCTAGATACAATGCTACCTGTTCCACTTGCTCTGGCAAGATAAGACTTGTGTGAAGTACAATATTTGGGGACTAAAAATCATTTAGATTATTTAGTAAAACACTCTAGTAGCATATTTTCCTTTTACGCTATTTCAAATGAGAAAAAATAAAACTTTCATAGACTCAAAATACGCCAAGAGTGGCAAGCAAATTACTAACATACTTCGCTTGTAATGGTTGTAGGAGAGTCTACTGCCATCATTAAATCCGAAGCTAAGAAGTTGAAAATGAGGTTAGTGATATCAGTACACACCGTCTTCAGCAAGTGCTTGGTAAGAGCAGCTTGTGTGTCATCTGAAAAAAGAAAGACATTCTATTAAACCTAGCCTCCTGGTAGAATTATGAGATCAGTGAAAAACACTGTTAAGTATACCTGCAAAAAACTTCATCCCCTTTTCAAATAATCTAATATTATTGTATAAGTTTGAAACCTCTTCTTGTAACTCCTTGATTGTGCGTTTTCTACCAGTTCCAGAAGAAGAAGCTGAAGACATGAATACCGAACGTACCACCTCGAGATAGGTTTTATTAAGGGGTCTGTGCACAAGATAAATATAATTAGCTTTATGTAACATAAGAACTTGGATTTAAGTAAATAAGAAATTTCACATGTATTGAAATAAGGCTTAAGAAAAAAAATCTCTACCTTTCAAACAAATAAAACTAATTTGGAGAAGAATTCACCAAGAATTTCTTTCCCAGTCCTAGGAATTATAACTTAAATGGATTATTTTTCTCAATTTTAGAATATTCAATGTCATTGCATTAAAGATGGTAAGAACAACAGTAACACTCAACAAACCAAAAATAGCTTTTTGAAGTTAATTTGGAGAACAGTAAACTATAAATCTATTCTCCTCAAGAATTAGAACTTCAGCAAATTTTCAGTTTTCGAAGTATTATAAGATAATGCATTAAATAAACCTTTTTATGCTCAACTTTTTAAATAAAGCATTTTAAAAAGCAATAGCAGATGCTAGTAATTATTTCATCCTCCTTAACATGTGAAAAGTATGATTCTGTAGTAGACTTTTGCACAAAAACACTTATTTAAATTTAAAAAATTCTCATTACAAAAGTAGTATTTCTAAAATAGTTAGATGCCCTGGATTCCTGGATTTTATTTATAGAAACTTAAATACTGGGACTAAATTGAAGGAAGACCAGGTTTGATTAATGATGGTCAAGTTACATATAATATCCCTTATTCTTGCATATAAAGTTAGCCTGGCTCATTCATAAAGTAGCATCATCTAAACTTATTCCTTTCGAGGTCAATTTGTTACTCATTTTCTTCCCATTTTCTGTCAAATAAAAATAAAAATGAACTTTCCTTTCTTGTGGATGTTATTTTTCATGCTATGGAAGAGATCACCCTGAGATTAAAACTGGTAATTTTCTCTCACACTAGGACTGTAGGATCAGTTCAAACGATGCTTCCAAAGGTGCTCAGCTTTTGTTTCCTGTACTGCCTTTCTTTAAATACTAAATGCCTATTAAATTGAGCTGTTTCTGTAGGCAAGTGAAATCTGGAATTTGTGGTTAGACCAAATCCAAGCTTTGAAAAGAAAACACCTAAAATTTATGTTTCATTGCTAAGATCTTGCCCAAAATTATACTTAAATTACTAGCATAAAACAGAAAAAGTTATATTTTATACTTGCTTTATTAAGTACTCAGCAAGTTCAGATATAAATTCTTCAGGGGCATCTTGTACATGTTTTCTTAAAAAGTCTTCAATCTCATCCTGGAACATAAAAGTTATCTCTGGCTTCTTCTTTCCTATAACAAACATAAGCAATGGGGAGTGGGGGAGACCAAAACATAAGCAACCAGAAAGGACGTAAGGTTCCAGGAACAAATGTTAATAAGATGGTAATCCATTCACTGCCTACTAGAGTCTCTGAAACTAATTTTTATGTCAATAAAACTGTTAATGTCAAATACCAGTAACTAAGAAAATAATTAAAAAATTAGGATATGCAGATTAATCTATGTGATTATTTTAAAACTTCACTTAAAAATTACTGTTTTCTAAAGGTCAATCAGGAAGTACAAAGATGATTTTCTCCACCTAACTTGGATGAAGCAAAAGGTAGAAATCAAAACAATCAAGTAGATAATCTTTTAGAAAAAAAAGAATTTCCCTTTATTAAAAAACGATACTGAGCAGAATGTCCTTCTTCATAAAAATGAATAAAAATTTACAGAAATTAAATCATCCTTGTAATTTATATAGTATCTTCAGAAAGTTTTTATAATCATTAAAACCACAACTCTAGTGGAATTGTTTTAAGTATTACCTTTTTGGAAGAGCAGAGATGAAAAAACAATCTTCATAATTTTACACCCAAAATTTATTTTTACCCCACAAAGATGATTTTATACTAAGAAAAATTGCTGTGTGGCTAAAATAATGGAAATAATTATTAACTGTGGAAATGTCATGCCTGCCCACTACCTGAAAGAGTATGGGCTGCAGACAAAGAAAGCTAACAATATGTACATTAGAAACTGTAAAGATCTGAAAGTGATTATTTCCAGCTAAATTAGGTTACCTATTCTGCAATAAAATCTTAGCAATAAAAGTAACATGACTCAAAAATCAATCTTCAATACAAAGATTTAAGCAGTTGAAATCACAAATAATAGATAAATACTATCCTCCTTTTGGGACATCTGCTGTCCACTCCTGATGCTCAAACTAAACAGTCTACAATCTCCCTCTTTGCTTCCTATATGCCTTCTTAGAAGTTTTTAAATTATATCTCCTTTCAGGAATCTTTCATACTGAGGTGGATCCTGTATTTTAAGCTGAAAATCTAATTTCATCCTCCATTTCCAAGATTGCAATAAAGGCACTTTAAGGTAGAATGGTTTTACTACTTTTATACCTGCTCTCAATAATCTATAAAGGAGCATCACATGCCCCATCTATTTAAAATTACAGATATTACAGAAGTATTTTTAAAATGCCTCTTCACTTCACCCTGCTATCTCTGGGGAATAAGGAAATTTATCAGTGGAAAGTTAAAAACCACATAAGACAGTTGCAGTACTATTTAAAATAAGGGTAGGTAGAGCAAGTAGCTCCTATATAGATATTTCTCCTTTAATTAACATTATTTTAGGAACATCAAGAACAGAAGTTATTTCAACCTTTCTTAAAATATTTACAAAATTTTAAGCAACTGTGCTATTACAAATAGCACATTAACAGCTACAGCCATATCATTTGATGTCTGCATCTCCCAGGTACATACAGGTCTATGCAATGAACTCTGTCAGAAGAAAATCTTGAAGTATCATTTGAACAATTTTTAAAAATTTTTGCTGGTAATGAGGAAGAGGGCAGTATCCTAGCTTCATTAGCTTTTTTAAAATGGGAAAATGAAAATAAATTTATTTAGAATAACAAAAACACATCTCTTGAAGACTTAACCTTGCCAAACACTAACAAGTCTGGAAAAGAAATATGTACTTAATGAATTCTTCCTCTTAGACACAAGCAATTTAGGTGTTATTATAAAAATTAAACATGCATAAAATTCTCTGGGTCACTTTTCAACATTTTATCCTTTGCAATTTTGGTGTCTTCAAGTATTTCTAAGAGTTCTTTTACTGTGAACTTTTTGCCTGTGTCACATAGTCTAAGAAGTTTTCATCTCTTTTGGTCATAACCACCTTCCCAATTTATGTTAATATGTGTCCCTTTACTGAGTTCCTCTGTGCAAGGAGCTGGCTTCTCTGGAACAATAGCAGGGTCAACACTCCATGCCATGCCTTTTATTACTCTGTTATGTTTGATTCCAATTCTACTTCAGTCTTACCACTTTTCATTTCTTTGCTGCACTTTCAACATTGTTGTCCAATTTCCTCTTTTAATTACCCATTTTTGTCAAGTGTCACATGGGTTTATCACAGGAAGACAGAGGTAATATAACTATATGCTTTGTTGTTTGAGCGTAAAAACTGACAGATGGGTAGTGCTTAATTACTGACAAATCTCAAAATAAGTGAGCCGACTATTGAAGATCATGATATGCCTTCATTATTTATATAGTGGTTTATGGCCTGAAGATCTAGCAGCGAAGTCTGGAAGCACTTTATGCAATATTCAGTTAATATACCAGGAGCACTTGGTAACTGAAATTTGAACCATGTTGTTGGTGGGCTGGTATTATTTAACTAAACTGTGGTAACTGAAAGCAAGTACTTCCTGTGTAAATATATACACCTAATTATACACATCTTAATATATTACAGAAATCATGCACAACGAAAAAATAACATGTAGCCACACACCACTGTGAGATGACTGGGACTCATCATCACTATCATCATCTTTTCTTCCTTTCTTCTTGATTTTTTTAATTTTGTATTCTCTGGCATTGCCTCCGCCTCCTCCTCTCACACTTCCACTGCCCTCTGGTGGAAGATGACTTTAGTTAGTATTACATAATTAAATCCAAAATGATTACACTGTATGGTTGTATTTAAATTTACAGCAGAAAATTACAAGGCAAAACAAAAAGAATCTAAGATTCTTTTTAAGCTTAGCATTTCCTTACTTACATAAAAAGTGGTAAAGTCAATCAATAAAAATTAATATGAAATGGCTTGCATTTAACAACCTTCTCAGACAGCCTGTCTGCTTTAAATACTGTCTCTTCCCTCTCTAATGTCATCTCTTTTCTGTAGTTATGCTTGATTTTTGGTTAGCAAAATCTATTCTTTCTTCTAATTCCCCCAAAAGAAAAGTACTTTCATCTGCTCATCTGTTATCACAGCATCATCAATACTCCCTACTATATTCCTGTACGAATTTAACTCTAGTTGGTTTTGCATTCTTAACTGAAAGATTATTATCCATGCTTAGTAGAGACATCACGAGACTCACCAAGCACTCAACCAAATCATGAATTTCTTGAGAGAAAGGAGAGTATCTCAATGTTTGTGTGCTTGAGGTTACAGCAATCCTTGAAACACAACAGGTGCTCAATATACGTTGATCATGAATATTAAATTGCTTATACAAAAAAAAAATCACCACCTACTGATTAGGTATAAAAATATAAATTATGAAAGAAACTCAAACACTGTAAATAAAAGTTAAAAAAGTATGTTATAGTTTGGATCTGAAATGCATGAGGTGAGTAGCTCTGCTCTCCCACACTCTCCCTCTCTCACCTGATAATCTGCCTCACCTACAGGCACAGAAACAATGAAGCCAAGTGATGGTGTGACAGCATGAGCCTGAATAAATCTTTCCTCCTTCTACAGTGTTTATCTCAGGTATTCTGTCACACTGACAGAAGGCTAACACAAAATATTATTAAAGTTTCTCCATCACTAGATAATTAAATTTATAATACATATTTTACAAAATAGAATAAAGGTAAACATTGAAAAAATTGAAACTGTATTTCTTCATAAAAGATTTTTTCAATTAAAGTGATTCTATAAAGATTTTTCCTAAATTCTTAGAATTATCTTAGATTTCATCATATGCTAGAACTAAAACTTCCATTAACTTACTTGTACCCTTGCTTTTATGATGGAAAAATACTGTTTTCAAAAGCACATGTCTAAAGTAAATGGTGCTTTCAACATTTGATAATTTCCTTATAGAAGAACATTTGTTTGCATGATTCCATGCACTGTAATTAAACTACTGCAAAATAGCACTATCACTGAGAGCAAAGCACTAGATGATCCTTAACTTTTAGAAAAAAATAAAAATGACTAAATATATTGATATTAATCATCAATTAGGCACATTAACATCTACAGATTTGAATATAATAAAACATGCGGAGGTGTGAATATTACTGCGATTTATTTCAGTGATTTACTATAGTTCTCATGGGAGAAGAGAAACTACAAAATTCCATAAAAGATTTTGCAGGAAAAATACTTTGGAAGAAAAAAGAAACAATCTCAAAGAAATAGGGCCAAATTTCCATAGGAAAAATGGCGGTTTTATGATGTACATTTAGTGCTCGCTTTGGCAGCACATATACTATGTGGCTGTATTTATTAATGGGAAAGGCTTAACTATCAATTTTTAAAATCCTGATATAGCACTAAATAACTTACTCTTAATTTAGAAAGTATGGAAAATAAACAATTTATTAAAAATGCAAATTACTATTATACTAGTTCTACACAGAATAATATCCTATGAATTTTAATTAAAAAAATAATGTCTCATCAGGAAATTCACTCATTCAGTAAGTATTTAGAAACCACCTAAAATAAGCCAAGTGGTTGTTTGGGTACTAGGCGTGTAACACTGAATAAGATGGACAAAGTTCCCAAACAAAATACATCATAGTGAAAAGTGATGAAAGAAACTGGCAGGATATCGTGACAGAGAACAATCTGGCTACTCTTCTGCGGGTTAGCGAGTTCTCTGAGGAAGGGACATTGAACACTGAGCTCTGAATGAAAAGAAGGAACCAGTTACCTGACTTCAGAGGGGTATTCAGGTAAAGAGAACAGCTAGTGCAAAAGCTTTGACTGAGCATACATGTGACAAGTTTCAGAATCCAAAATGAAAAAAAAAATGGGTACTGCACTGAACTAGAACACAGAGGGGAAGAGGGGAAGATGGGAAGAGGAGACGGACACAGTCATGAAATTAAATTGTTTCACAACAGAAAACATAGAATATATAATCAACCATATTTCAATGGCATGATTAAATTTAGTTCGTTAGTAAAATATTTGGTTGATATTAGCAGTTAAAATTAAAGGAGAATCAATAAAATAAAAGGTCTTTCAAATGGTCTAAATGCAAAGTTCCATTCACAACAAATAAAAAACCTTCTCTTGGAATCTTTCTTACTCTGAATGACTTATTACCTGTTGCTTTCCTCCTGCGCTCATCTTTTTTATCCTTTTTATTTGTGTTAACATTTTCTAAAGTGGAGACTTGTTTCAGATCTTCTTCAGTGATTAAATGCACAGGATTATTTTTTATTTCCTAAAATAAAACATGATTTTCTTTTACAGGCAAAAGTACACAGCATTTCAAAAAGCAATAGAATTGTTTATGTATTCACTTACACTCTAATTATCCTTGTTTCATCTCATTGCTAAGAACTAGAAACCTTTGTCTCACAATTGCTTTTCTGAGGCTATTTCTTCTTGCTAAAAATCAGTTCCTTTACTTGCTGATCTTGGTTTTTTTGTATCTATTAGCTAATGAGTGAGTGTATGTGACCACTGAAGATTGCTCACAGCATCAGATGCGACCCTCTTCAGCTGTTGTCTGGTATTACTACTGCTTAACCCATTTATGTGTAGCCCATAACGATGGAAAATAACGAATTTTCTCTTTAAACTCTTGTTCCTTGAATTTTTTTCCAAGTAACATGAATTTCAAAAAATTGCAAACTCCTGTATAAATGGGTTAACCCCTTTCCTTTTGAGGACTCCCAAGTCCAGTGTCACCTGGATACATGAAATTACAAGAAAGATAGTGAAACTGCCATATCCAACGCTCATGATCATATATGAGCTGTACACTAATTCTTAAGAACCTATTTTTTCCTCTAGATTCATTCTTGATGATCCCTGCTTTTTAAAAGTTTATGTTAAGAACAACAAACTATGTCCAAGTTGAGAGATTTATTCTTTCTCATGGTTTTAAAGGATTCTATAATAAGTAACAGAAGTACATTTTCGTGGTAAAAATGTTACCATTTTCTTTTAGGTTTTCTAAAGACAAATGCTTAAAATGTTGATAGTTCAAGTAATAAAATCACCTTTTTCTGAACCTATTTTTTTTTTCTGAACCTATTTTTTGTGGTTAGACAAAAGAGCTCAAGGAAAGAAAAAGGTAATTACCAATCTTTTTACTAAATAAAAGTCTTCTAATAACTGGTAGCTAATTATATGAGACATTTTATTTACAGGTCTTTATTTATATTTTCCTTTGCAGAGTAGGTATCATCATCTTTTTGAGGATTAAAAAAAAAAAACAAAAAAACTGGAGGTCTACTTGTCCAAAGTAGGGTAAGCATGTTTAAAATCAGGTTTACAGATACTAAACTTGCATGCTTTTTACTCTTCATTGCTACTTATCAGTACAAATGCAGAAAATTATCTCAATTTTATACCATTAAAGAGCTTAAAGGAAGTATAGCTAAATATACGTTATTTACATATTTCATAAACCTGAATAAAATTATTAATAGTTTAAGATATGGGGGGGGGTGGCTTGTTTTAACTAAAAGCAGGCTCTATAAAGAGATGGTGCAAATTGAATACTCATTAAAATGAAACTGGTATTAACTCCACTTCAAAATACTTAGATAGCAGTTGCCCTGCAGAACTAATCAATTTGATAGCAACAAAATTTCTTCCCTCTGTAAACTAACTATCCTGTTTGCATACCTCAACTAGGTAAAATTAATGAAACTGTGCTAGATTTAGTAGATACATACATACACATATACATTATGTATATACATATATATATGCACGTTACATTTTGTATAAATATATAAATGTATATTATACATATAAATAAATGGATAAGTATATTAAATATATATAAATAAATGGATAAAGAGCTAACAGCAAATAATACTTTGGAGAAATATATATTTTAGTACATATAAAAGTAAAGTAAAATGCAATATATAGATGAACCATTTGTTACACATATTATACGATATACAGCATAAATATTTATACATGCCCATACATACTGTTTTTCCACGTTAATTAAACTAATATCCTCAGACAACCTAGCTAAAAATTAATTTCACTCATGTGATTTTAATTTCTAAAATTATTTCTCTTAAATTCTAACACATATTCTGATGAGAATGAAGAAAAAGAAAATCTGAGAAAGTAAGAGTGATCCCTCAGAGAAAAGTGATATATGACAAAGTGTTCATTACTGCATAGAATATTCAGCCCATTTTTCAAAAGACATCAGATGATTCTAAAGTGACTATGTTGTTAAGATTAATGATGAAAGGATATGTGACATACCTTTTCAGCTTTTTGGTGCATCAGTCCACTGAACAGTTCTGCACAATCATTTAGAAATTTTTCACTAACCACAACAGTGTTGCTAAAAACTACAGCTGAAGCCTGTTTGTTGAATGCTCTCATCACTTGCTGAAGCAATATGGCAGCATCTTCAACTGATAAAGAACTGGGTAGCAGGGGCTAGAATTACAAATGACAATGAAGTGAAAATACAGTATGATACAGATAAACTGTTACATACACTGAAGACATACACATACACGTGCATGTGTACACACAACCCCACACACACGTGAATATATTTAAATGTATATAAATATGCTCTTCTTAGGTGATTTAAATCCAGGGGCATTCAGAACCACATTTACTCGGATAACCTCTTATATTCTATTTTTAGTTTCATCATCACTCTGAGCTCTAGAATTGTATTTCCTACCTAATTTACCTACTTGTACATCAACAGGCATCTTAAACTGTCCAAACACTTATACTTAAGTTACATTTGGTTCCTCTTACACAAATCCACAATTTACCAGTTTACCTCTGAAATATATTTCCTCTTAGCTCTTTCTACTCTGATATCACTTTGATTAAACCTCTCCAATGAAAGTATCCTCTCCCAAGAAAAAAAAGTTGGTGCCTTGCACAGAAAAAGTACCAAATAAATTTTATTGCATGAATTAAAAAAAAAAAATTGGAAAGTTTAGCATCCAAAACAGGAAACGTTCTGCTAAACTACAAAGAAGCTCTGAGCCCTAACTAGAAAATCATGGATTAGTCACATTTATCTTTACCTGCACTTATCTTTTTGGCATAATGAAGGGCAGACCAACATTGAACACTTAAGCAATACACTATCAGCACTAAAGCAGCTTCTGTTAATACAGTAAGAGATTAATGGATAAGGGATGAACAAATGCTACACAATGCCTGATGCCAATACAAGTTGTAAATGATTGGGTAAGATGTGGAAAGTCTCACTAATTTTCATGTCAGGATTTATAAGAATGTTAAGTTGTTTGTTTTGAAAATTACAGAATTCTGGATATTGATGAAGCACCTGTAAAAAACAGGTCACTCTCCCTCAAAAGCCAGACAGACTTTAAGCATAAAATAAAATTATTTTTAACAGTAACTGCTAGAATTTACCTCTAAAGACTACTGTTATATATCCTAATTTTTTAAACAGCCATATAGTAACAAAGTATCAATTATTGTTGGTTTAAGGAAAAATTAAGAGGAGAAAACATACTGAAATATCAACCCATGTTCCAGAACTGATGGCTTCCTCTACGGATGCTTCCACTTGGTCCACAAGTCCTTGACCAACACAAGCCGCTTTCAAAAATAAGAGTTGTGTAGTCTTATACCTTTTCTTTATGTAGTTTACAGCATCTGGGATTCCAAGTCTGGACAAAGCATCAAATTCTAGAAACACATTACAAAGTTGGATAGAACTGTTAATCCCACACACGTTTTAGAAATCTCGGAAAACTTAAATTCTACCCAAACCTATTATTTGATTATAAATTTAATATATTCCAATATTCTTAAGGAATAAAAGAGAAATTTATTATAGCTTATTTCCTGGTTATTTTACAATCTCAATTTTTTATTAAAAATATTTTTAGAAAAATTGGTTCAAGGAGTTCCTGAATACTAGATGTTATTCACTTTTCAACTAAAGTACCAAAGAAAAACAAGAAAAAACACGAGGACTAGAGTATGGAAATTGAAAATGGGGATAAATGAGGTATTTGATGGTTTAAGTGAAGAAACAAAAACTACAGTTTATTTTGTTTATTATTGGTAAAGGCATAAAATTTATTTTTCAGAATGTATTGCCAGATAACTTTGATAAAGTAATTCTCCAGTCTCATTTACACTAGAAAGATTTAGCATAAAAACAATTTAATTGAAATATTATAGTTAATAAAGATACCAACCTTTTCATTCTCCAACCCCTACTAGAAATAAACATACTTAGGAAAACTCGTTAGAAAGAAGGTCTAGACCAAGTTCTGTGGTTAAAGACAATGAAAAAATACATTACATGAGGTAAAAAAATTATATAAACAAATCCCAGGATCCTAGCATATGGTTAAATTGTTCATTACAGGTTTCTTTTTCTTTTGTTTTTAGTACTAGGGATTGAACCCAGGGCTTCACGCAGGTTAGGCAAGTACTCTACCACCCAACTGTACCTTCAGCTCTTTATGTATTTAAAACTGGAGCCAGGGTCTCACTAAGTTGCCTAGCCTGGCCTTGACCAACACAAGCTGCTTTCAAAAATAAGAGTTGTGTAGTCTTATACCTTTTCTTTATGTAGTTTACAGCATATAAACTAGTAATTGAATTTGCAATCCTCTTGCCTCAGGCTCCTAAGTAGCTGGGGTTTCAGGCATGTGCCATCATTCATTAGAGGTATCGTACTGAGACTGTAGCTTGCTGTGTTATAAATTAACCAAATTAAATGAGTTTACTATATCTTTGATTTCTGTTTGGATGACTGAATTCAGTCCATTATAGCAGAATCTCAGAAACAGAATTCAGAATGACTTCAATGCTCCTGAAGTATTACATAGTTGATAAAAATGAACACTGTAAGGTTGACAGTAAGCTATTTCTAAAATGATGTAACTGAAAAAGAGGGCAACTTCATACAAGATATACTTACATGAATTAAAAAATACTTAAAAGTTTAGTATCAGTTTAATATAACTGAAGGTTAATAACAATACCAGCTTTTGTCCTTTCTAGATTACAATTGTTTAGTAACTATGGGATTAAACTCAGTTCTAAGACCCACTGAAGCTTTCAATGTGAGGACTTTTATACTCAAAGGAATCTATTATAATCTGGTAGGAAAATACATGTCGACTAAAGGGTAAGTACAATGCTTTCTAAGAATGTTTTAGTATTACAAAGAGATTTTAGTTTCAAAGAAAAAAACATAGTTACCGAGATAGCCATTCTGCCTGAAAAAAGAATCCACCCAAGTACTCTGTGTTTTGGAGTAGATGTCGGGGACAAACACCGCTTTATCCTGTCTTCCACCAACGACAGTGCCTCGCAGGCGTCCACAATTAACAAGTTCCTCAAGTACAGCTTAAAATAAATCCATACAAATATAAGTAAATCAGAACAAGTGTAGATTTTAAAAAGTAAAATACTGTTATTCATATTCTACATAATCTTAAAATTTTAAAAACTTACTTAAAATTTAAATATCATAAATGAAGTTATCACATTTTAAACAAAACTTTCCTGCCATTTATAAATTTAAGAAAAATTTTTAGCAACTAAAGATGTTGAACTTGCAACTCAAAATAGTTAATATTAGGTAATGGAATTTACTAGTTTGAACAATCTTGACCAAAAACCAAAATGCTATTATTAATTGCATAATTTGTTATAGAGCGAATGATCAAATACTTTGAGAACAGATAAGGTACAATCACTAGTACTACCAAATTCAGTTTTCTAATATTTAGAAAAATCGAGACACCTGGACCACATTAGCATTAGCAGTGTAAAATAAAGCTGTAAATTTCTTATGTTATTACATTTCCACAGTTTAAACCAAAAGAACACAGTTCAACTGGACCTATAAGAGAAATAAAATGCCATGGTTAAAAGAATGGATGCTGGAGCCACACTGCTTAAATCAAAATCTCAACTCTGCCATCTAACTAGCTTTAAAACACTGGGTAAATCATTTCTTTTATGTTTCCATTTTGCTATCTCTGAAATAGGGATAACAGTAATTCCTGTCACAAGGTTGCTGTATTCAAGTAAGTACTTGGAACCGTAGTTAGTGTACAGTAAGCCCTTGCTAAGCTAAATAATAACTAATTTTTTTTTAATAATAACTAATTATAATGCCAACAGCACTATCCATTGTAAGACTGGGGCCAGTTTGGAAACTGGGTAGTATCACCATTAATGTATATTTACACCTTTTATTAAAACACAAAATTTAATTAAACATTTTCTTGGTTTAAGTATCAAAATCTCTTAAAAAGACAAAGCAGATGGAAAACAGCTACTTCCAAGTGAATCAGTAAGCACAATTAAAGATGTCTGGCACAAAGAAAGGTTTATAAAAATTAGTCTTTAACATAAATAAAAATTAGTTTACAAATGAATTTCAGAATTTCAATGACGAGTAAATTAGAAAAGTACAGATTTCTCAATAGACTGAAATATGATTCTCAATTTAGTGTAACTGTACAAAAACCCATTCTAAATTCTGAACAAAATCATTATCAATTATTACTTGAAGAATTTTACATTATAATAAAATGGTACAGTTGATTATGTTTAAATCTGTCTCAAACAAAAATTTTAAATTTAAAATTCAGATTCTGGAAAATACATTGAACAAATTAATTTTTAGTCCTATACTTGGATTTGTTTTCAACTCTTCATTCTAATTTTTAAATTTGCAGATGTCTGAGTTAAAAGGTAAGTCCCTGCTTTAAAATATTACTCTAGTATAGCACTAAAAATAACCTTCAATACCGCATAAAAGCTTCATAAGCACACAAACAACAGATAGTGAACCAAGATTATTTGGGAGATAATACGTTGTTTGAATGGTAAGAATTTAGCAATACTGTATTTTTATTGCGACAAACTCTCTGTAAAACTTTTATGAAAACAAAATTTACTTTCATATTAAAAATTTAATAAAAACCCTAAGAAACAAAATAAAAATTATTCATAATCCTACAATTTTAAATTTCTCTTTCAGTGTCAGTTGTATGTACATATATATTTTCATTTTGTACATACATTATTTTCTTTCCAATCCATTCCTCTGAAGGTGCCAATACTAATGTTGGATAGGTATACCAGATAAATACAAGAAAACATACAGAAACTTTTTCAAACAATGAAATATTTTAATAACATTAAGTTTTAAGATTATAAAAGAGGAAAAAACATTGAAATTATTAAGCGTTGAACTAACAGTCTGGTCAGCAGTGCTACAGTTTATATACTGAATGTTGCCTGAAGGTCTGTGTGTTGAGGGCTCAGTTCCCAGACTGGTGCTATTGGTAGGTGGCATAATCTAGTGGGAGGTCATGGGGTGGAAGGGCTGCCCTTAAAGTGGACTGTGGACTCTAGCCACCTCTCCTCTTTTTGTTTCCTGGCTCCTGGTGTAAGTGGTTTTGCTTTGGTACAGGCTCCCCACCACTATTATCTGGCTTACCTATTAGAAACCCACAGCAATGAGTCCACCTGATCTTAGACTGGAAATTGTAAGTCAAAATAAGAACCCCAGCTTTTTGGGTTTTTGGTTTTTTTTTTTTTTTTTTTTTTTGGTGGTGGTGTGTGATGGGAGTTGAACCTAGGCCTTTGCACATTCTAGGCAAATGTCTAAAATGCTCTACCACTGAGCTACAATCCTAGCCCAAACCTTTTCTAAGTTAATTATTGAAGGTATTTCATTTTTAGTGTCTGAAAGCTGACTTAACACAAGCAGCTAATAACATGACATAGAATTTTTGTGTGTGTGTGTGGGTGCTAGGGCTTGAACCCAGAGCCTCGAACATGACAGGCATGCACTCCACCAGCAAGGTACAGCCCAGGCGTAAGTGACAACAGAATTTAAACAAAACTCACAGTAAAGAAGCTGCTCCTGAAATCCATATTTTGAAATCAGAGAACTCACTGCAGTAGGCCTGTATGAAAGGAAAAAAGAAAAATAAAGAAAATAAAGAAAATAAAGAATTGAAACTGGTTCATTATAGTTATATAGGAATTTATTAAAGTAACTATGAGAATTAGAGTTAATGGAAAAAACCAATTAATTTAGACGGAAAAATAAAGGCTGGATTCATCTGGGACTTTAGTATTCTTACTCTCATTTCATAGAAGCTTCCCTTCTATTGGTTTAGTAGACTGGGATCCTCAATGAGATTTTGTTTAAAAAAAAAAAAAAAAGGGAAGAAGCATCTCCTGCTAGGAAAAAAAATGTAAACTATATCCAACAATTATATACAAATCTATAAACCTTAAAACATGCTTACCGGGTAATAGCACTGAATAGTCCACGGATGCGTGCTTTATGTCGAGCTACAAAAGCTTCAGTGAAAATTACTCCTCTGTTATCAAGATCAATACGTCCACTGATAATTTTACCAAGTCGCTGAGTCAGTGCCTGGGGATAAAGATGTAAATTTTTATTAACATGAAAATACAAAATTAAACATACTCATTGACACAGTCATATTCAATTCATGCTTCATGTTATGTTATCATGTGACAGAAATTTCAATGAGCATAAATCACAAGATATATAAACTAAAATGAAAGTTCAGAGTCCAGTAAACTTCATAACAGCAGAGACAAGAAATGGGTCAAATCGTTTATAAGGACTATTTCTACAGTAAAATAAAAATGATTGATTTAACCAATTTTCTAGATTTAGGCAGCTTCCAACAAAAAACAGCCATAGGTTTCTGAGAAGACTCTATCTGAAGCTTCAAACACTAACAGACAGGAATAAATGTTATTCCAAGCTTCTGCTACATAGAGAAACGTAAGACCTGGAACAATTTTCTTTCACACAAACATTAACCAGTTACCTCTGAGCATATTTAAACTGGTTTTTTGGTATAGTAAGTCCCAGATTTACAAACATTTGAGTTGCAAACTTTCCGAGGTATGAATGGACCTTGCATTATGAACATTCATAGATGCAAACAAATCGCAGAAGTAGCTCACATGTCTGCTGGACATTGCCACAGCTGTGCTGCTGTGTGCTTATTGTACAGTGTGGTAGTGTACAGTAGTACTGTGCTCAATCAGAGTCCAGGATGGCCGGCAGCAAGAAGAAAAGCAGTGAGGTGGAGGGGACTGCTAGGAAGCACAAAGCAATATACACTGTATACTGAGGTCAAAGGTATATAAGACTCACTTTGTCAGGCTTACAAACATTTTCCCAGATGGAACTCGTTTAGATCAGGGACTGACTTAATCTGTTTTCAGATAGTATTAAGACTCAAAACAATATTTCTCCACAGTTATACTACGCCTAGGGTTAGGTACATGTGAAATCTATCTGGACTAATTAACATCCCAAAATAAGTTAAATCTATTGAAGATAGCTCAGCTGGTACTTTTGTAATAGAGAAAAATAGTAACTTAATGAGCTTTTAGGATACAGAAAAATTAGAATTAAAAAACAGTAAGAAGCTATCTATTTCCAAAAAGTATGCAGGAGCACCGTTTTATAAGAAATCACTGGATTCCAACTCTGGTATTTTTAAAGTGTTTTAAAAACATAGTGTTTATATTGAATTGTTTCTCTGATATGAGAAACCATAAGTATAAATAAGGACAAAGAGGTAGAGTAGATATTAGGTAAAAGAAAGATAATATTCAAAAGGGAGGAGAACTAGAAAGGGAAGAGGGGAAAAAGAAGGGAGAAAGAAAAAGGAAAAAGGGGAAAAATTTAAAAATGTAAATAAACCTGCTGGAAATAGGGAAGGATGAGGGAATAGAAAGGGGGGTAGGGAAGGGGGGTAGCAAGATATATCATGTACAGGTACAAATTAACCATGATGAATGTGATCATTATGTATACAATGTACCGATACATGTTCCTGGTAAAAAATAAAAAAAAAAACTATGAAAAAAGACAGTGTTTGACTTTTTGTGATTAACATGTATTTGCTCATGTGAAACAGAAACAGGAACATTTCATGGCTCCTGAAATGCTACATAAAACAGATCTATACTCTAGATCGTACTTTAAATGCAAGTAAGGAAACTCATTCTCTTAATATAGCTGAGTATGTTTGTTCACATTATAATTGTATACAATTATGATTTGGCAAGTTTCTAAGCTGGATTTTCTTAAAATGATATGCAGGTAAAATCAGATTTGGCTTTTCCCTCAATAAATAAAAACAGAACTATGATTTACTGAGTGTCTCCACTGTACCAGATATTTCATTAAATTTACTCATCAAAGCCTATGAAAACAGATGTAATTATTGCCATTTTACAGATATGCAACTTGAAGCACAAAGGAAATGAAATAATTTTCCTAATTTAGTCAAATAAATAAGTGGAATAGACAGGATTTAAAGCAAGCTCTATTTAACTCAAAGTCTATGCACCTTCTACTGTATCAAAAAGGCTTCTACAATTCTAAAATGTCAAACTACTTTAAAAAAAAAACCCAAAGAAATAGCTTCTGTTGTTATTATAGTATAAATCAAGATACTTGATGTGTGTATTAACACAACTACCTAAAGTTAAGAGAAGCTGAGATTCTTTGGCTGTTCTTGTCAGTTTAGAGAAGGAAAAAAGAAAGGACACTGGCACTATTAATATTTTCACAAACCAAACTCATTGCTGAAGAGCCTATCTTTGCACTGTAAAATGGTTAGCAGTGCCAGTAGTAGTCCCTCTACACTACAATCTTCAGCAGTTATTTCTTAAAATATAACTGGGTAATCAGAACTATAGATATCCTGGCTAAAGTTTCTGGATAGGTGATATCTGAAGCATTAAATCAATTCATGCACTTATGCTATACATGCATCAAGACAGTGCTAGAGCTCAGTCTATTAATTATTTCTAGGGTGTCTTGTGGTTCAAGAACATTGTAAGTATTTTTAAACACTTTCTTCAGAGCCATCCATATAGAGGAAGTACCCCCCTCAAATATAGCTACAACAAAGTTGTATATTTGTAACGAATCTAATCTAGCATTTTTCTCTCATTAAAATCCACTGTTTATAATTATTTGTTAAAAAGACACATTAGACTATTAAGGAAAAATACCTGTGTTAGAAAATTTCCGGGAAGGTCATAGGTTTTACACAATTCTGATATGGTTACCTGACCGCTTTCTTGCAATTTATCATTTACCTCTTCGGCTAACCGATCCAAATAGCTCCTAATAGTGAACAAAAGGAAGGAAGGAAATGAAAAAGCAATTAGAAATAACAGTTTTCCTCCATTTTCTTTATCTTTTATGTTCAATTTCTTTTGGAGACTATGACCCAAAAGTAATGAGTAAACAGTATTCATTACTCATATTATAAAACTTGATTTTTTTCTTGTCATCAATGTAAATAAATGTGAAGTTAATCAAATGATAAATTCAGGGATTATTTTTCAACTGACTGAAATTCTACAGTCATTTTTCATTAAGATTTTTGGAAAAAAATTTGCTTTCAGAGTTAAGATCATACAGGAAAAACTATAAAAGTTGTTTGTATTACTTAAAGAGGTAAAAAGACGAAAACTTATTATTTACAAGTATGTATTCCACATAACTAAGCAGTTGTTTATTTAGTGGGATGATTCTCATAATGACAATCAGCTCTAAACAAAATGCCTACCTAGCTTCAATTGGCCTAAATTTAAATACTAACTAAATGAAAGAAAGAAAACAAAGCTCTCCTAAATACTGTACTTACTCATCTATTAGCTGTCCCAGAACTAGCTGGACATGTTTTTCTGATTTAACAATGTCACTAATTCTATTTTCAATATGAGTCAAGTCGACATTAATTACCTAGGAAACAAACAGAAATTCTATTAAAAAAAGTTTTTAATGTTTCTTAACTTTGAAATAATATATTTAGAATTATATTTTTTTAAGAAATTACACACTCTTGGATAAATTTTGAATTGATATGAAATATTTTTAAAATGCTCAAATGAAAAATTAGACTTATTGCTTCTTTATTTTCAATTCTGAAGAATTACTTTCAATTGCTAGGAAAATGTTTATTAAGCAGTAAATTGTATTAACATACAATAGATGGCATTTCACAGATTTTCTCCTTTCTTGTATTCAATGTACTTTGACAATCACATACATTTTTTGAAAATATTTTCTACTTTTTACTATTACTTTCTTCCACATTCTAAAAACATAAATATGAAACTAGTGATTTTTCTTCCAAAATTACAAAAATTTCAACTACATAAAATGGTAAGTAGTATGCAATCAATCAACAGAGAAGAACTTATTAATTCAATATAGTGGAACTTACTAAGTATTTCAATATTATCAGTGAGGGTTACATAACTATTTCTTCATAAATATTCAAAATATAAGTCTTAGCCAATACCTTTATAAGTACTGAATAAATTCACAGCATTAAAATTTGAGAAATCAAAACCAAAACTTTATAAAATTTACCTGTTGTAGATCAACAATGTTAACTCGACCTTTAAAGAAAAGACATTCATTTTAAATTAGTTTTAAGTACAAACTAGTCAAGCAATGTAAATTCTAACAGATATGTTTTGAGCAGTCCAAATCCTCCACAGAGGACAAAGAGCCATGATCATCAATGTCTTCAAATGTAAGCCATCTGCTAAGTTTTCATGGCTGAAGCCATAAGCTATAATTTATTTTCCAAGTTTTTTGTTTTAATCACATAAGGCTGGTGTCAGCTAATGTATCACAACTCTGAATTTATCTATTGTGGGCAAGGATATTTTGATGGCTAAATGAAAATGAAATTTTTTCAAATTATTTAAAACTGAAAGGTAGGTTTCTATCTATTAGCAAAAGAAAATCTGTTAAATATTCCAAATTATAGTTCATATATTATTAGAAGTTTGCAGGAAGATAAAGATAAACACGAAAGTTACACTCCAATATGTGTAGTAAAGGGTTGCTTCTATGTTAATCAGAGCGTATTCAATGTGCTGAGTAATTTGTTCAAATTTTAAAAGGCAAAGGAAAACAATTTTTGTGTATGCACTGGACTGGTAATAGCATTTTATATAATATGATGGATATTTGGAGTTAATTTGTAAATACTTACAGGGTTTTTTTTAAAAGGCATATTAAAAGAGCTTTGCTTTTTGAGAATTTAGAATCTTATAAAAATCTGTCCTCCCCCCACAATTATCACCTGATAATTGGCAGCTAAGCATCCTCCCCTGGGTCATGCAATAAATTAATGAATTGTGAAAAGAAACAGGTTAACTCATATACAATATGTATAACTCTAATAAAAACCACTATTTTGTTAGGTGGTAATTCTTGAGCATGAACCTAGTAAAAATACCAAGTTAAGAATTGAGAGGTGGGATACAGTTCAGTGGTAGAGTCTGCTTAGCATTTGAGACCCTGGATTTTCCTTCCCCAAGGAATTGGAAAGTGGAAAAAAAAAAAATCAAGAAAGGTGTCCTATAATCTCTAAAGAATGCATTACATAGTTATGATTTTAAAGTGGGTATTTTGGGGTTTTTTTTTGTTTTGTTTTTTGCCTTTCCAAAATCCAGGAATGGAAGAACTACTGAGAAATTACTTACCACCTCGGACATGTAGCTCATCTCTCATTTCCTTACTAATTTGGGCTGGAGTAATATATTCCTTGCCATCAAGTGTGTGAACTACTTCTAGTTGTTTCTGAGCAATCAATTTATTCACAATCTCAATACAGTTCCGCTCTGACAACCTGAAGGAAGAAGAAAAGTTGTAGGAAAATTTTGATAAATTGGTACTCTAAAAAATGAAAAGTGTATGTAAACAGGCTTTCAAAAAGTTTGGGTAAAGAGTCACTACTTTTATATTACCAAATCTATACCTTTCGTTATACAATACTGATTCACTGAATTAAAAAATCTCTTGAGAGTAAGCAGCTTTACATACACTTAAATCACTTAACTGATACACATTATTCTACAAACTGCAAATTTGCCTACTTATGAACCTGCCTTGAATCTTCAAATATGAATGTAAATCGAGGACATGTAATTTAAGTAGGAAAAACACTTGCCCAAG
Organism: Hystrix cristata; assembly: GCA_004026905.1. NCBI lineage: Eukaryota > Metazoa > Chordata > Mammalia > Rodentia > Hystricidae > Hystrix > Hystrix cristata. Next base: position 67,501 of record PVJO010004616.1, read on the forward strand.
TTTTACTTCAGTTTTCAGTTTAAAATTTTCTTTTAAAAATCGCACACTGTACTCGCTTTCTTCACTTGGTCTGCACATATGAGATCTGGCCTAGCAAAAACATAACTGCTTCTGGACAGGCTCATGCTGTGCCCCAGTTTGTTTGTACCTTTCAGTGCTACAAAGCTACAAAGCACAGCAAGAAACTACTGTCTTTGGGTCCAGAAGAAATAAAATACCAGGTAAAAATAGTTAATGGATAAAAACGATTCTATTTGCTATGTACAATAACGAAGAGCAATATTAGGGCGTTTCAGATATGTCCCTCAAAGTTCATAGGTTAGAAAATGTCAATGGCTTGGGGTCCCTAAAAATGACAGATAGCATCATGGGCCTGCCCCAGATCTGTTATAGACAAAAGGTAGACAAAATTTAAAGGGTGACTGTGTCCTTTGTAAACTACTATATTTGGAGTTGGTCTCTCTTTTCGCACTCATTTGGGTCAGAGGTGTAGCAGGTGGCAACGCCATGAGGACTGGGCGGAGGGCGGGCGGCAGGCCCACAGGGACGCTCCCTACAGCCCGAGCCCGCAGCCTCGGGCATCGTGGGGGCGGGGCGCCAGCGCCAGCGCCGGGCCGGAGCCGGGACCGGGGCTCGCGGTGTCCTGGCCGGCGGGATTCCCCGCCGAGACTTGGACGCAGCGAAGGGAAGAGGACGAGGCCAGGGCAGAAGGTCCGCGATCCTGGACCAGGAATCTAAAGTCTCAGTTACAGACAAGTCCACCTGGGGCCTAAATTGGACGCCGCAATGGAGAGGGAGGGTCCGGCACCTCTGCGTGGCCTCGGCGAACTGGGCCCGTTGGAAGTCAGCTGCCAGCCGCCTAATCTCTTCCCAGGCGTCCGCCATCACGGCCTGACTCGCGGAGACGCCGGGGCAATGCAGACACGTCATCCCGAAGAGCACAGCACGGGAGGTGGCGAGACGGAACGGGCCGCGCGGAGGGACAAGCTTCTCCGCCTCTGACGCAATACCAAACGCGCAAGCCGCGCGCCGGAGGGAATGTAACCCGGAGCTCGGCCCCTCCCACCCTTTCCGAGGGCGTTCGACCTGTTTCGACTGGCGAGGTTAGGGAGACCCTAGGAAGGGTGTGGGGTGGTGCGAAACCGAGGAGAAGGACTGCGTTTGTAAAGCGCCGTTTCAGATCTTTGCTTTATTCCTTCTGTTTCTGTGGAGTGATAATTAGCCACTTTTTTCCTTCGGTTTGGAGGGAGTGGGCGGGATGGAGATGTGCTCAAGCCTGTAATCAGCATCCCTATTCTTTCCTTGGTCCATTGCACTTCGTTTAGGAAATCATTTTGATTTTTACTAAGCCTAAACCTAAGTACTTTTTGGGAGACATAGGGGTCCTACAATTGAAGGTAAATAATGTTTGTTGTGGCTCACACAAAATGAATAAATGTGGATATTATAAATGCTGTTGGAATGCTTTCATGTATCCTAGAGCCATTTTTATTTCTCTTATGGGGAAGATTAGCTCCAACAAATAATGAAATCTAAACATAGAGTAATCTGTTCTTGGCTACTAGGATCACCCATGATCTATGTTGGGATCAGTAGAGTTGATATTTACTCTTTAGTACCTTTCGCTTGCTGTTTTACTTTTATACTTCACTCTTCACTTTAACAATACATTATTCTCTTTTTTTATCAGAAGTCTTATTCAGGATTTCACTTTTGAATGCTTCCTACTCGTGAGTAGCTATCTATCATCTCTCTTTCCTCTCTTTTCACCATTTTTAAATAGTCTCCTCTTAGTTTAAAAAAAAGAAAAGCTTTATTCATAGAGTTGGTAAAAGGGGAGTTATTTCAGTTCCTTTTCCATCTATTTTGGATGACTCACATCCATGGTCACAAATGTACTTATTGTAATTTTCAGCTTTGTTTTGACATGTCTAGAGCCCTGCCATAAAAGCTGTTACGGAGTACTATATTGAACAATGACACTGTCTGACAATCTGATGGTGGAACCTAGAAGTCAAAGAGGTAATTTGGAAGATGGTAGTCTAGTTCCAACAGCATCAGGTTTCAGAACAAGCAGAAATATTTATTCATAAGTCAAGCATTGATTGATCAGTCATGGAGTACACTGGTGGATAAGGAAGACATAGCATCACCATAACAAATCACAAATCTAATAAAGTGGATTTAAAAAAATAAGTACTTAAAGTAAAAAATTCAAACAATATTGTGGTACCCTGTAATCACAGCTTCCAGGAGACTGGGGCAAGAAGATTCCAAGTTTGAGCCCAGCCTGAGCATTTCAATGACTTAGCAAGACCCTGTCTCAGAAAAGGTGTGTATATTGTGAGGGAAGAAGAGGGCAGGGTTGCTCAGTGTGGAGGCCCTGGGTTCAATCCTCAGTACAGAAAGAAGCAAACAAACAAAACTTAATAATAGAAGTATACAGTATTATGTGACTACTGGGTATCCAAATTTTCCTTGCCATTTGAAATTTTCATAGTCATCTTGGAGTGTCCTTCCTGTTGCTACTGCTGCTACTGCTCTGTGCCACATATGGAATAGTTTGTGAGTAAAAGGCACATTAAGCCCTTTCAAGACACCATGCATTTTCTTCAATGCCTGTCCACTACCTTACTCCTCATTCTTCCCATGTTATTTAATGAAACCCACGGGCAATTTTCTATATGCTGTGTCCCAACAATTCTTTATTGAGAAGTCTCTAATGGCAAATAAAACTATATTGTAATTTTTTCTTACCTGTTGTATCTAATAGTCTCTGAGAACCTCATCATCTAGCATGGCAACCTGTATATCTGAAATTCTATCTTTGCATTGTTTCATCCTACTGGCTATACTTTCAACTTCGCATTGTTTCATCCTACTAGCTATACTTTCAATGGCATTTTTAATCTCCTGGGTATCTGTTTGAATCTGTTTCATGGATTCCATTTTTTCCTGTGTTGAGCATTTATGCTTTCCATCATTTTCCTAAACTCTTCTATTTTTTTATTGGTATCTGCTCTAGAGTCACTAATCATGTCTTTCATTCTGGAAATGATTTCTGTTTTGATGTTTTCTAGAGCCTCACTCATCTGCTTTGTTACTTCTGCTGTTACTGCTTCCAAGAATCTGGGTGGGAAGCTTTCAGACTGTTCTACTTCATTACCCCCTAGGTTTGCTTTTGGGGAGTTAGAGGTCTGGGGTTGCATCTTGCTTGTGTGTTTTCTCATTTTCTATTTTTTCCTTCTTTAGTTTAGTTTCTGGGTTGATGCTTCTGAATTGCCTGTGGCAGGTAGCATTTTTGTTAGTTTTGAGAACCCTTTGGAAATGACTTCTTCCTCAGAGATGTCTTACAGATGTAGCTGGTTTTTATGGTTTGAGTCTGTTGCAAAATCTTACCTCTTCAAATTTATTGGGGCTGAGAAGTTGCTGTTTGGCCAGCCCCTACCTCTTTGACCATGGCATGTACTGTTATTTGTGACCCTCTGCCAATCTCAGTCTTGGCAGGCAAGGAAGAACTGAGTAGAACAATTCTGTCACCTTGGCTAAAGTAGTACAGTCAGCAACAACAATAGCATCAAACACAACCAGCCTCTGTAGTCTGCCATGTCCACTGCTTTGCTCTAGTTGTGTGTTTTTTCTGTGGAGGTCTCTGGGGTCACTAGTAGTCACTGTGCATCTGCAGGCTCAAACTGTATCGCTTGTGCTGCTGGGGCCAGGAGCTGGGACCACAAGCTGGGGCTGTGCTCCAGGGCTGTGAGCTGGGCCATGAGCTGGGGCCACAAGCTGAGGCCACGAGGCTGAACCCTGAGCCGTGAGCAGGGACTGTAAACTGAGTCCATGAGGTGGAGCTCTGGGAGAAAGTGCCATCCGTCTGTCACCTTCTTTTTCTGTGCTGATCTCTCCTTTTGCTTTCCCCATGGGCCTCAACTCTTGCTTCAGCTCCCTGCTGGGTCCTGGGAACACGCTTCCCTTCTTCTTCTTTTCCCTACATTGCTATATTCCAGTGTCTGGACAACAAATCTTGGAGAGGCTTTTCCTCTACTTCTCATTGCTCCTCCATCTTCCCAGAAGTCTTGGCAACCTATATATAGTACTGGTATATTCTATAAATGTTTGTTACAAGGATAGGTCAGTTTTGGTCCCGCATTATATTATGGTACAGTAATAATAATGCGTTAATGTTATCAGTTATGTTGCTTCTTTTGAAAACAGGAGATGGCAAAGATAATTCATGGGTATATTTTCTGGAGACCCCACTTGTTCTGTCATAGAGGCTTTTAAAATTTAATTAAATAAAATGAAAAATACATTCTTTCAATTATACTAACCACATTTCAAGTGCTCAATAGTCACTTGTGACTTGTGACTTTTGTATGGGACAGTATAGAAAACATTTTCATCTCAGAAAGTTTTATTGTACAGCTCTGGCCTAGATCTACGCATGTTTGTTCAGACCCTGAGATCATGCATGTAAATAAAGTATGTTCCTCTGGCAACCATGTACTCCAACTGCACTCTGAGTGATTTCGAATGGGGAATAGACTTTTGAATGGGGGGTATTTCAGTTTTAGTCAATATCTGGTAGAATTTAGAGAAACTTTAAGCAATATAGATTATGACCAGAATAATGATAAGAAATCCAAGTGGCTATTTGATAGGAAATGGGAGAATTCTTTGAAGAATGAGCTTTGTATATACCTAGGGAATAGAGTTTTCATTCACTACAAAATTTTCTAATAGCCGTGTTTGTGTCTACAACTTAAGGTAAGTTTTGAAACACAGGTAATGTGCAAAAGACTGATAGAATCTTCATCTATACCATGTACTAATTTGTGACATTCCCAGAGTAATTTTTTTATTTTGCCTTTTAATTGATATGTTAAAAACAAAAATTAAGCATTAATCCGTGTCATGTGATGTATGTATATACATACACACATTGTGAAACATTTAAATCACATGAAACATATCTCTTCAATTATCTGTCATTTCTTCATGGTGAAAGCATTGAATATCTTCTCTTCTAGTTTTTGAGATATAGGCAGTGTTAGTCATATCACTGAAATTTTTGGGATTAAGAATTCACAAATTATCTTAATCGTACCATCAAAAATGGTGATAGAAAGCACAAGTCCCTTCGGAAACCATGATAAGTCGTGAGTAGACAGATAAAAGATCATTGAAGCTGGGGATTTAGCTCAATGGTTAGAGTGCTTGCCTTGCAAGCACAAGGCCCTGAGTTCAATCCCCAGCACCAAAAAAAAAAAAAAGAAAAACTTTCCAAAAAAAAGATCATTGAAAAAAATGAAAATAATTGCAAAAGCAAGAAAGTATAAAGAAGTAGTTAACAATACTCCTATAGAGCAAGAGGAATGAAAAAAGTGTTTTGACCATTGATTATCACAGCAAAGGTGTTGTGATTTTTTTCCTGGCATTGTGGATTGAATCTACAGATACTTTGTTATCTATTTATTTCTATCTCTCTGTCTGTTTGTCTGTCTATCTACCTATTTGGAAAGGGGGGGTGGGAACAGAGAGAAGGAATAATTGGTTTATGCTATTGTAGAGGCTGAGAACTCCCATAAATTGCAAATTGGAAAACCGTGCAAACCAGTGCTGTAGATTCAAGTCTCAAATACTGAGAACCAGGAGCACTAAGGTCTGAGTGCAAGATAAATGGATATCCCAGCTTCAGCAGAAAGCCAATTTAGTTTTCCTCCATAGTTTTCTTCCATTCAGACCCCAAGAAATTAGATGATGCCTACCTATGTTGGTGATGGCCCCTCACCTGAACGCCAATCTTTTCTGTAAATACCCTCATAGACACCTTGATATAACTTTTCACCAGCTATGTGGGTATCTTTTAGCTCAGTCAAACTGACACATAAAATTAATCATCACAGAAGGAATACCTTATGAGTAAATAGAAATAACTGGAATAAGAATAAAGATAGATGATCAGGCAGTAAGTTGGAAGAAGATAACTCATGAAAAGAGATTATGATAATATTGGAAAAGAGGGAGCAAGACCCTCAGGGTGATAGAATCAGAATATCAGAGGAATGAAGGGTCTTTAAATCATCCTTACTCATGGCCCACCTGAACGAGAATAACTGTTCTACGAAGGCTATGGCAGATAGATTTTGCTTGAACTTTTAAAGTGATGAAATGTTCCTTTCTTTGGAAGGTAGGCTAATCCATTTCTGGACAGATCTAACAGTTAGAAATCCCTTCTTTGCACTGAAGTAAGATCTGTTTCTCTGCAGTTTCTGTATGCTTTCCTTGAGTGAGATGAAGAATGACTGAGCTATATCTTTCCTATGACAGTTCTTTATTTGAAGCAGATCTCTCCTGTTTTCTTGTCTCAAGTTAAAAAACAAAACAAAACAAAACAAACAAACAAAAAACCCCAGATACTTCACTTACATCCTCTGATGAGATTCTCGTATCTCTTAATTTCCTGACTACTCAAGCAGGATAGAATAGTTGAACAACGAGTTTGTCAATGTCAATTGAAGGTGATGTCCAGATGGAGGTTAATATTTTACTCATGGTTTGACTTGAACAAATGGCAGTGAAATTAATTTTCCTAGATATTTTACTTCTGTTAATTGGATTCTTGGCTTAAATTGAGCTAAAAATGACCTAACTGTATTTATTTTGTATTTATCTAGACTGCTATCAAACCGATAGCAGTCTTTTCTTTACCTGAACAATTTAATTTTATTTGCTAAATTTTACCTTGTTGGTTTTGATTGATTGATTGATTGATTCATTCTGTCTTTCAATAAACATTTTGCATTTATTTATTTATTTTTATTAGTACATTTTTGCAGTATAATGACTAAATTCATCACGCGGAGTTGGTAGTGTGTATACTTTGCTACAAAGAAAAATCAGTAGTTTTCAAGGTATGTATGGCTGTGTTTGTGCTGCGCCCTGGGGATACCATGGAGAATAAGCTGTTCTATCCAGTTGAGATTATTTAAAAAATTATATCTGGCATTCTACATTATGTCTGCCATCACTTGTCACTACAACTTTGATAAATATGACTGTGTCTTTATTCAAGTGAATATCAAGATTGATTAAGAGAAAATCGAGGTCTTATTCCTGTCATAATCATGTGACCCTGATTCATTAGCATCCTAGAATTTTTGGAACTAGAAGACATCTAACAATCTATTTCATTTATTTTATAGGAGAAAATCGATACTTTTTAAATATTATTGTCTGCAATACTACTTTCATTCAATTAGAAGGTATGAATGTCATCTTATTTATCAAACTCAAATTTGTGGAATTCAAATTTATCCGTCTTCCAAGAAGTAAGTTTTTCTTAAGGAACTCAGACTTGTTCCTAATAATCACCATTTTCTTAATCTAAACCCTAAAAAGCCATCCTTTTAATAATTTGTTTCAGAACATTTCTTGTTCTCTTATATTTTTCTTTTTCTTCTAACTACTAAGCAAGGTTTAAAAGTCTCTTGATTGTTTTTCAGGTTTCACTGAAGAGTGAGGAGCAAGATTCTCCTCATTGTCATCTGTAATCTTCATCAGGAAAGCAATGACTAGCATCACTTTTGGCGCTCATCACTTTATCATATTGAATATGATCTTTGTAGTCTGCCCTATGGAGTAAATGCATGCAAATATGTTTTAAACTATGAAATTAGTCTATTAAATTAGTGAAATTAGTGGAGGTCTATTTACATCTCCACTCACTTCTCACTAGTGTCATTTGTGATTATATTGTTAGAATTTCATTCTGCTGTACATAGAATTTCATTGTACTGTACATATATTTTTCCCCAAAGCACTAAGTATTCTTCCATTTCCAAGGGAACAAACTCTGTATTAGTTTTTTTCCTGTATTTTTTTTTCAAATTCCTTCACCAAGCTGTATTTAGAGCCAGACTTATTAGCTCCAGGCATCACTTGATTTCTTGTGTATATTTATACTCAGTATATCTCTCAGACAAAATGACAGAAAGGTAAATCCACAAGGGACAAGTTACTGTTATTGTTAGTGCTTGCATCCCATTCTCAGAGGAGCTAAAAGTTCTTTTATTTCATCAAAAATGTGATTTAAAGGAATATATTGCCAGCTTGTACCATTACTCTGGCAGTAGTGTAGCATTGTAGAGCTAATAGTCATAGGATTACATTCTAAAGAAATATGTAGTGTTTATACCTCCCGCCAAGCAAAGAAAAACCCAGTCTGGCTCGAATCTCTTGGAACAACTTGTGTCCTCCTTTTTCTCTTGCCCTTTCTCCTCTCTACACTGCCTCCTTTTCCTTGTTAAATGTCTCTACCTCCTTTGTCTTCTCTTTTTTTCCTCCATGGATCCATTATTAATTACACCAACAAGATGATATATTGTAAAGAAATTGAGCACTAGTAGCAGATGTAGTGCAATATCTGGGAGCTGTCAGGAGTCACAGTTGGTGTTCCTAAAATTCATCATTCTAGATTCCATTCTGAGAAGATTGTTTCTGAAAGAAAATCCTGGTTATGCTCCTGAAAAGGACGACATCAAGAGTAGCTGTCATTTAAGTTCACTTAGGTAAAATTGTCTTTAGATATATAGATGCAAATTCAAAGTAGTCTAAGATTCTTATGTATTTGTTTCTTTGAATCATAAAAGGCATGCTTATATTTTAAACAGATCTGTTTATGAGGAAGATATTATTTCTGACACTTGTTATAGTAGTTACATTTATGGGTTGTTTTTACATGGAAGAGACATTTATTGTCTAGGTCTACATCTATTTGATCACAGCAATTCCAATTGATTTCACAGGGTCAGCAAATACACAACATATAAGCTAACACTTCTGTACCTAGGGTAGACCGCTAATCAGTTACGGCATTTGTCTTGCTAAGCCAGGAAATAGCTTCAAAATCCTTCTCAAATAATGTTCCAGCCAGATGCTAAGAATATATTAGAGTTGACACTTGCTATGAAATACATTTGCCATTGCAGAGCAAGGCCATATCTCTGAGAAAGAGCCTCATGTAAAGAAACCTAGGGCAGCGGCATCAGATATGTGAGGGTCACTGATGGGGTAGGTCAGGAATCTCTCCAAATGGAGATTTGTCCCAGAAAAGTTAGACGGAGAAAGATCCTATTTTCTCAAAGGCTAGGAAATGAGAGAAGATAACGTTGGTTTGGACCTGGGCGAGGTGTAGGATAGAAGTTAAAATAAAAACTTTGGGGTTGTGTCCATAGATTTTTGGGTTGTCTATCTAAGTAGCTATCACTTTTCTATCTAGGTAAGCCGTGTGTGTGTGTTTTGTGTGTGTGTGTTTTGTGTGTGTGTGTGTGTGTGTGTGTGTGTGTGTTTGTTCCAAGGTGGTGACTAATTGTGACATCATATCATGGGTGTTCTCTTTGCCAAGTAATGCGATAGAGTAGTGAAAGAGAAAATGTTTTTTGGTTTTGCTTTCCTGCAACATAGAGGAAGATGCTTTTCCATTTAACACAGTAGTTTTCACTTTTTGGTCTTGTAAGACTTGCAGTCTTAAACATTCTAAGGACTTCCCAAAGAGTTTTTGTTTACATGGGTTGTATCTATCGGTATGTATAATGTTACAAATTAAAACTGAAAAAAAATACTATCACAGTTCTTGAAAAATAACAATAGTACATGTCCACCAACAGTAATATTTCATAAAAATTATTTGGAATAAAAATTTATTCTAAAATAAAAATCTACTGAGAAAAGTAGCATTATGTTTTTGTAAATATTTTTAATATTCAGTTAATAGAAGATTAGTAGTTTCTTTGTTTATGTTGTCCTGTAACACATCATGTAGCCTCTGGAAAACTTTCCTCTATATTCATGAGAAAATTAGAGTGCAAAAGAAAAAGAGTGTCTTAACATTGTTTTGAAAATAATTTTGATCTCATAAATATCCTAAAAGACTTTGGAGACACTAGAGTTTCTTGAAAACTTTTACTTTCACCCATTCTGTGATTACTGATGACTTTACATAAGATGAAGACAGAAAGTTTCTTTCTAGGGACTCCCTGTAATTGGATCATAAAAAAAATGTGAAAAAACTATACTAGGACATCTTATTCAGTTAAATGTTTATTAAAGATATTTTCAGCATTTTTTCAATACATACATTCAGAATTTAGAGAGCATACATACCGATACTGATATAGAACTAATTACTCCATCAGTTGCAAATAGAAAATAATCAGCTGCAGAGAAAAATAAGAAAAAAAAATGAAGAAAAATGAACAGTGTAGAAATTTGGGCTATAAAGTTGGCTCACTCATTTAATATATGTTTATTAAACACTTGTTCTAGGCATGGAACAGGCATGAATAACAAGATAACCCCAGTTGTTATCTTCATGAGGTTACATTATGTTTTAATACTTGCACCCCAAATAGATTGATCAAATAACAAAAATCAACCAAATATATCAATTACAAAATTATCATTGATTAAAATATTAACAAGGAGTCCTGAGGGGAAGTAAAGATTTGGGGGAATGTACTAAACAATTTTTCCATATTAAGTGTCATAGTTGACTTTGTAAAACTGTTTCCTATAACATCCACTGATGAAACTCAAGGGCATGAGAACAAAATGCAGTTGAGAATATGAGATAAACTTCTCTTTCTGTAAAAGTATAATCCATTTGTTGTTAGTACTGCAAGATTCTGATTCCAAAACCAAATTACATTTCCTTTTTATCTTAAAATATTCATGGTACAAGCCTCTACTGATGCTTTAGAAATGTAGTACTGCCCACCCTCAACTAGTCCTAAGGTTCCACCTGACAGCAAGAGAGCTGAGAAATGTGGAGGATCCAAGGAATTTGATGAAAAACAAATGACTATGTGATACAGATGTTTTATTTTTTGAGAATGGGAAAGAATTGCATAAATTATAGGCTAAATTCTATCCTTTCCAAATATGTGTGGGGAAGTCCTAATCTCTAGTACCTCAGAATGTGACTGTAGTTGGAGAGAGGGTCTTTAAAGAGGTAATTAAGTCCATTAGGGTGGAACTTTATCTAATATGACTGGTGTCCTTATACAAAGCAGAGATTAGCACAAGGACACCTACATACAAGGGGTGATCAAAATACACAGTGTTTAAATGAAAAAGTTATGCAGTAAAATACACAATGCCATTAATCTGCCTCAAAATACTCCTCCATCACTTCATGAACACTTATCATTCTTGCCATTTTCTAAAGCAGTTCTGGAAGTTCTCTTTCATGTGTGTCTTTATGAGGTGTGATCAAAAATATGGAAATATGGTGGATGTTGTTTTGCTGAGTTCCATCCAATTAAAAGATAGGCAGGTAAAAATATTACTGTGTGTTAACATCCACCTTATTCACTGTATCTGGCATATTGCAACTTCTGGCTCTTCCCCTGAAGTCAAAATTAACACGAAAGGTAAATGTTTTGAATTGATTCAGGATATTGAGGCAGCCAGGAGAGCACAACTAAAAAAGTTTCAGAAAGAAGACTTCCAGAACTGCTTCAGAAAGTGGCAAGAAATATGACACACGCGTGTTCAAAGTGAGGGGGAGTACTTTGGGGAAATGAATGGCAATGTGTCTTTTACTATAATAAATTTGAAAATTTTTAGCATTCAGCATATTTTTGACCATTCATTGCAGGGAAATCCATGTGAAGACAGGCAGCAGAGGGCTATCCACAAGCCAAAGAAAGGAACTTCAGAAGGAGTCAAGTTTGTGATTACCTGAGACTCTAGCTTCCAGCATCACGGAGTAATTTTCTTTTGTTTAACCGATACTTTGTTATGTCAACCTTAGTGAACTAATACCATATGATTCTATGATGTGGGAAACAACTAGTGAAAGAAGACAGAGATACAGGCTGAAAGAGTCAGAGTGAGGGGAGAGAATCAGAAGGAGAAAATCTCAGAGATGGTAGAAAAATACGAGATGAAATCACAAATAGATAGTGGACTGAAAAATATTACCAAAAAACATTCATGTCAAATTCCTGGAACCCGCGGATATTCCTTATGTGATAAACGATGTGATCAGTTTGAGGCTCTTGGGAGAAAAAGTTTGCCCTGGATTATCTGAGTGCGCCCTACATGCTGGCACAGGTACCTGCATGGGAGAGAGGCAGAGACAGTGTTGAGACAGGTACCCCGAGGAAAGACACACAGAAGGAGACGAGGTGACGTGGCCTTGAGCCAAGGCACACTGGGAGCCACTAGAAGCTGAAAGAAGTGAAGAGAGAAGGAAATGTTTTAAGCCATGAAACTCGTGGCAATTTTTTACAGTAGCCACAGATGGGCTGAGTTTGACTATCAGAAGGGAAATTTCTTCCTTTCAGACACTGTGTACAAAGGTAAGAATATTCACACAATGATTATCTTGGAGGCTGCAGTGATGCAGTAGTTGAGTAATTAGAGTCTGTTCACTTTATAAATAACAATGTCTCAAAACATTTCTGATTAATCTATTTGTAGGTAACTTGGAATCTGGACAAAAATTCTAACGTAGTAAAGCTCCTTATTTTAGGTCTTTAAGTATGTATTTAGTTGTAAATACTGAGTCAGATAGGAAACAAAGGGTCAGCAATGACGTACTCAGTTAGTCAAGGTATGCATAACGTTCACGAGTTAGAAATTTCTGACTTTTTCCTGAGGTCAAAATGATTTTCATAACAAGATTGCTTCTTTGAAATATTGTAACAATATAATGTTCTAGATTGTTATATACTTCAAAATGTTAAATTCTAATAGATTTTCCTCATTAAAAATCTGGAACACCCAGGAGGCCCAGGCAGACTTCGCCAAGGTGCTGGGGCTGGACCCTGCCCTGGCGCCCATTGTGAGCCGTGAGCTGCGGGCCTTGGAGGCACGGATCCTGCAGAAGGATGAGGAAGACAAGGCCCACTTCTGGGGCATCTTCTCCCACTGACGGCCTCAGCCCTGCACTACCCTACTAAGGCCACAGCTGTGCTGCCAACCATGTTGCCACCACCATGTCTTGCTTCTCTGTATATAAAGGCCTTATTTATCTCTCAAAAAAAAAATCTGTAATATTGTAATGATTGAACACAGCTTCAGAGCTTTGTAGTAAATATATTGTTTTCCTAAGTCTTGTGCTTGTCATCATACTTACACTGGCAGGTGGGGGGGACATTTGGGCGATGTTTGTTGTTAACAGAAGGATGGATTAATTTTGCAGCATGAGTTGGCATTCTGTAAAATTCACTCACAAGATAATTGCTTACTGGAGTTTTCCATTATTATAGCTGAGAAACAGAAGCACATCGGTGCTCCTTGAAATATGGGACACTCATCTTTCAGCAAATGCTACACAGTAGGATAGAAATACAGAAGAAGAAAAGATTCAGTGGTTCTACTTATGTCTATGATTACAGCAGCAGAGGTAGGATTGAGCTCTACTTTGAAAAGTCATAATCATCAAATAGGGGCTTGGGCTTCACACATTTTACTTCTATCTATAATAGTATGCCTTTGGATAATTTGGTAGAAAAAAATATAAAATGAAAACACGTTTTTAGAAGTCTTTAAGATGTGAACAGTTATTTGTGGGGTTGGTTTCAGAAGTTTGATGCATGGACAACTTTAACAAACTTGGAAAGCTCTCAACAGGCAGCATGATCTCAAGCTGTAACCCAGAATGTTTTGTCCCCCCCCCACCCCCATTAACATTTGTTTAGCAACACAAAAGCCAAACAGGGGTAAGAGACACACCGTGTGTGTGTGTGTGTGTGTGTGTGTGTGTGTGTGTGTGTGTGTGTTGGGGAAGTGTTACCTTGTACAGGATGCCCAAGCTCTAGAGGTGTTTTTTTTTTAGCACTTCATGAAACATAAAGTATGTTTACCTCTAATAGCAACATCCTTCATTTCCTTTCCTTTCTCTTAACAACCACCAGCAACCTGCCTTGTAAGTTACCTGGATTTAGAGACAATGTCCTCAGTTTTGGTTTTGACATACGTACATACCACAGTGTCTTAGGTGAAACATTAAATTGCAACTATGTAGATTGATCATTGTAATAGTTACTGAACTATTTCATGATTCATTTAAATTTTTACAAGATATTGATATTAAAAACAATACAAATTCTATTGGTTGTGATTTTAATTTTGTTTTTAACAGGTTAAGGGCTCTTCATTGGTCAAATAAAGTACAGACTCTAAAAAAATCTCCTCAAATAGCCTTACACAGTCTTTCCCTAGATTACTAGTTCAGCTTCAGCTTCTACTTCCTTAGCACCCTCCATGAAGCCTTTGGATTCTGCAACATGCCACATCGTTGCCCTTTTAGAAGTGAGCTAGGTTTCAGGGCTCTGCCTATTTGCACAGGATGGTCTACCTTTCCAAAACACCTTTTTTCTTTTCTTAATCTCTGGCAAAGTAAGTTTCTCTCTCCTCTTTTCTCCAATGTCTTTTATCTGCTTTCTTCTTGAACAATGTAAGAATCTTAGAAGACTTCAAGTTTCCCACCTTCTTGATTTTTAAGATTTATTTCATTATTTTTGCTTCCCAGATTAGTCATAAATTTAGAAAAATTTTAACATATTTTCTTTCTTCTGAGTTTTATTTTTCATGTACTTTTCTTTGTTGGTTCCATTTCCTTTGCTGTACGATGGACTTGCTAGTAGTTCTTTCTGTAAGGGGTTATTAATAGTAATAAAATTATTCTAGTCTTTTTTTTTTTTTTTTGGTACTAGGGATCAGACTCAGAGCCTTGTGCTTGTTAGGCAAGTGCTCTACCACTGAGCCAAGAGTAGCTAAAATCAAGACTGATAGTAACAAGGTGTTGGTGATGATGTCAAACACTGCCAGTAGAAGTATAAATACAACAATTTAGAAACACTGTTGGAGATTATCAGCTAATGCCGAATGCAATGAATACCTTATAATTTAATAGCTTCTCTTCATTGCAGAAGGCAACAGAAATGCAAAATGTTGTGGTAGGCTGAATAATGACCCTACAAACGTGTCCACATTGCCATCCTCAGAGCATTGAATGTTACCTGTATGACAAAAGGAATTTGGCAAGTGTGGTCCAGTTCAGGATATTTGAGATAGGTAGGTTATCCTTGATTACCTGGGTGTTGTCAGTGTGCTGACTGAAGCAAGGAAGAGAGTGGAGTGATGCCGCCACAGGCAGTGAGTGCTGACAGCTGTATAGGCTGGAAGGTCAAAGAACAGGTCTTCCTGGAGACTCAGAGGCAACCAACTCTGCTGACCCCTTATTCTAGGTCCATGAGCTTCATTTTAGATTTTGAACTCTCAGAATGTTCAAGAAGGGACTTAATTTGTTTTCAAGAATACCAGTTCAGAATTGGACATGGTGGCAGATGCCTGCAACCCCAGCACTATGCAAGGCCGAGGCAGGGAGAGGATCACAAGTTTGACACCAGCCTGGGTAACTTAGTGAATTAGCGAGATCCTATCTCAAAGTTAAAAGTAAAAAAAGGGCTAGGGATGTAGCTCAGTGTGAAGGCCCTGGTTTCAATCCTTAATACTGAAAAAAAAAAAATGTTTTCTGTGTCTAGACATTGTAAGTGCTCACTAGTAATTCCTGAACAGCAACAACAAAATATGTGAATGAATGAGTGCAAGTATCTTCATTCATTCTCATCTTGATGTGTAAATTGGTACAGCATAGAATCCTAGACTCACAGTTACTTCTTTCAACACAGAGGCTCTGGCTAATCTCGTATTTATAATGTTTTCTTAGCCATTTTCTCTTTGAAACCTGTTCTTTCTCTGTTCTCTCAATTCCCTCCATTTGTGCCTGCTACTAGACTTTCTAGCGTCTGTCTATCTAAACGTCCCCTCCACTGTATGTTTATTTCCTCTGCTGTTCTCTGGGTAGTTTGCTCAGATCCATATCCAGTTTATTAACTCTCTGTTTACTGTATCTACACAAAGTGAACAAATCACAAGGACAAATTTTTTTTCAAGGATAAATCTTAATGAATTATTGCAAAGTAACACCATTTAGGACAATGAATAGAATTTTTCCAACACCCAGAGCCCCCTCATTTGCTCTCAATCATCATGACTTTCTTCCTAAAATATTTCCACTAGTGGAGTCCACTGCCAATATCAGTGGATCTACTGACAATAACTCTTCTTTTGATCTGAAAATGTCCTAAATTAAAATCTTTCCCCAAAGATATTAGCATTGATAACAGAATTGAAGATTGGTAGTTTTCTTGAACTTTGAAAATCTGTTTCAGTGTCCTCCCAGCTTCACTGTTTTCACAGAAAAGTCACCAGTGAGTTACTATAATCCCCATCAATATAGTCCTTTTCTCTTCCCAACAGATAATTTTATGATTTTTTAAAAAAATTAATTCTTCATTGATTTCACTTTTATGTGTTTGTGTGTGCATAATTTTCTTTGTATTTATCCTTTCTTGGATTCCTAATGCTACTTAAATATGTGGCTTAATTACTTTGGCCAGTTATGGAAAAATTCTAACCATAAACTTTTCAACCATTCTTCTGCCCTACTTTCCTCTCCTCTTCTTTTGGGAGTCCAATTATACATTTGTTGGCATTTCTTGTTGTGTCCTGTCTGAGTCTCCAATGTATTTTTCTGTATTCCTTGTTTTTGTCTCTCTGTCCTTCATTCTGGATATTTTCTTCTGCTCTGTCTTCTAGGTATCTGGCATATTTTTCATCTGTGATTAACTTGCTGTAAACCTATATACTGTTATTGATTTCAGTTCTTGTGTTTTTCACATCCAGAATTTTCATTTGATACTCACTTGCAAATTTTAATTATATGTTATTATTTTATTTGTGTCTTTTATTTATTTGATTATATTATAATTTGCTTCTCATAATTCTATAATTTATTTCCTGTTTGTTTCTTTTACCTTTTTTCTCTTAACTGTGATTATACTGTGTTGTCTTCTTGTTATTTTGTTTATTTTTAAAAGGATAGCCTGGGGATTTAGCTTAGTGTTTAAAGTGCTTGCCTGACAAGCACAAGACCCCAAGTTCAATCCCCAGCACTAAATAAATAAATAAATAAATAAATAAATAAATAAGTAAAATATAAGGATAGCATATGTTTCATATATATTAACAGAGATAATTTAGGTGTATTATGATGTTATCTTTCATCTTCTGGTAGGTGACTGAAAATTCCAGATAACCTTTAATTCAAAACTTGGCTTTCATTCTTTTAAAATCCTGTCATTTTATGATAGATCCTCATTCTTAGTGGATATTCTTTGTGGTCCCAAATGAAAGCCCAAGGTGTTTACTATGAACCGTGCCTTACTTAAGAAGTGAACTCCAGTTTTTGTTCCTTTAGCACCATGAATTTGTTCAAAGTTCTGTTCAGCTCCTGATTCTATCATATGCCTCTTTTGGCATGAGCACCGCACCTCCAAGAAAAGTGGCTCCAAATGCAGAACTTTTCTGCCTTTTTCATTTCCTCCCCTAGAGAGTGGCTTGTCACTGCCTCTTTAATCCTCAAATAGCATCAAGAAAACTTGAAAACCTATTTCATCAATTTTAATAGTTGTTCTTAACACAAAGTTTCATCTCATTGACTGCAACAATTGAAAATGGCAGTCAGAGTTGCAAGAATTTTCACTTTTACAAATTCTACTTTAAAAAAAAATTTACATGCCCTTTCCATAAAGTCATGTTCTTTAATGTGTATTGGATTCATTTCATGTCATCCATCTTTATTTCAAAGATAGTTATTTTATAGTGTCTACTTTGTGTCATTAGGAGTTCTTGGCAGATATAATCCTATTGTTCATTATGAATTCTTAAAAAGGGAAACTCTTGGTTTATTCCTAGATTTATTCCTTAGTTATTGTGTGATCTTTTAAAATTACATTTTAAAGTTTAATTTCTCCATCTTTTTGAAATAGAAACTATGTTAAGTATTATTGCCATAGTGTGCAACACAGGTTTTTTTTTTTGTTGTTGTTGTTCTTGTTTTGTTTTAAACCTGTTTCTTTAATATAAATCATGAGGAAATTTGGAGTAATTTCTTTTCTTTATACCAGAAAATGAGTTATATAAATGTCTTTCTTTGTAGATGTATAGAACTTTTTATTCTAGAGCTCTCTGTAATCGCCAGACATTACCTGGACAGATAGAACTCCAGTCTTTACTAATAGAGAGACTTGGGGATTTCTACTTTTAGCAACATGAACTAAATCACCTCTTATGAAATTTTCTGTGTATAATAAAACAACTTCCTAAATTTCACAAGGGTACCCCTATTGCTCCAAAATAAATAAAAATGAGGAATTTGGCTGATAAGCCAAGAGCAGATTTTTGGGTGCCTGAGGTGATACTATGAGATTTGTGTTTTCATATCTAAATAATATCTTGAACCTATATAAGATGGTATATATAGTCTATTCCTTTAAAGGCTATTTATCTCCTGAGGAAGGGAAACTAATGTTGAAATGTTAAATTAGGAATAGATGAGAACTTGAAAGAATTGTGCTTGTATTTTCTCACTATAATAGGAAATGTGAGTGAGGTGAGAGTGGGTGGTTTGATTGGAATCTTGAAGGCACAGTTAAAAGTTTAGCTTCTTCATGGAGAATCTGAGGAAGATGAATAAGAAAAGTAGAAGCATGGCCAATCAGTGTTGACACCCAGGTTTTGACATGCGAATTTGAATCATATTCATCCTATAAGGCAGTGAGATCCTCTGTCAGCCATGGACGAAGGGAAACTTGTAAAATCCACAATTCAAGTGAAAGGACATTTAGAGCAAAAGCAAGTAAGTAGCCAGAATTCTTATTTCCAATATTCGGAATTTAAGAAAGAATTGAATTGTGCATAAGTATTTTGAAAGCTCTTGATGAAGTTGAAGTGATTAAATATTTTAAAGTTCTTATGTCAGAAAAAGCAAATAATAGTTATCCAGAAAATTACAGGGATAAACACTGATTAAATGAACTCTCACTGAATTTCTTTCCTTTAACATAATTAAACTGATTGCCAGAAATTTATTTTTTTTCTTTCTTTAATTGCATATAGCAAAGTAAGAAACAAGATAAAATCAACCTTAAAACTTAAACAAACACTTTGAAATCGACTAGGCGCTGTGCATGTTAAATGTGAAATCCCGACGGCCAAAGAAGTGTCTGTATGAATTGTAAATGGTTTCCTGTATCAGTGTTTCAGTGCATTGGAATCATTCACTGTTAGGTGTTCTAATCATTTATTGATCTTCTGGAAAGTAGCACGGCAACTACAGCAAAAGTCTTATCATGTTTCTGTCCAGCATCACTGCTGCACCACAGTTCCTCCTGTGAAGAAAATTAAGTATGGATGAGCGATCTTTGTTGATTTCACTCTCAGCAGGTTCCACACTGGAAAAAATCTTCAGTTCAAGAGATTCTGAAATAAGAGAGCGAATAAAGAGAAATGGTGGAAATCTAAAACAAAAAAAAAAAGTCAAAATGAGTTGGAAAAAGTAAACACAGTAAGAAAAAATCTTAAAAGTTATAAAATTCAGAAAGGATAAGAAGAATCTCCAAAAACTGTTTGGTGAGAGAGTTACATTTTGTAAGTACTCGGAGTCAAAGGAGGTAGGAGTTGATCTGATTCCAGTGCTCTTGGCATCTCCCGTAGATCTTTGGCAAGCAGTACTCTTCTGGAGGGTGCTAACTGCTTAGTGCCCCTCAGGGGGTGTTTATAAAGAGCATTAGGTAACACAGAGCCTTATTTAACTTAGTTGCTGCATTTAGTTTGGGTCGTGAGGATTTCATAGGTTGCCAATATTATCTTTTCATTGTTTTATCATTCTGGTGTTTGTTTTGACAGACAGTAAGAATTAGAACAGGATTGACTATTTTAGGCTTGACTAGAATGTTATCAGGTCCAAGAAATTTGGTGAGTTTTTTCTTCTGATCAGAAACCCTTATGCTCATTAGCTTAATTCAAGGAAGAGACTATCTCTCAACCACACAGTTGCTAGATGTTAATGCCTTGAAAGCAAGTTGCTTTAGTATTCACTTATCACTTGCTTATGTTCTGCCTTAGAAGAAGGAAGGACCTGAAAGTCAACAGAAACATGATCACTGCAAATATGGTTAAAGCTTTTTATTTATGAATGTAAAAAAGATTACTGCTTCTTACAACATGATAGAGACATAAATAAAAGATAATCTGAAAAAAAGTAAAATGAACATCTCAGTATATACACTTCGCATCATATGTAACATTCCCACATGCCTGGTTATCTTCTTTTTCAGCTTATGGATAGTATATGGAATAGATACATCTAGGTAATGAGAGAAATCCACTAGACTATAAACTCCGTGAGGGCAGAGACCATATTTATCAAGTTTTAGATTTCTAGTGCCCAACAAATAAATGGTTACTATACAGTAACACAGAGAATATTTGTTGGGTAGAAATTAATGAATGGGTAGTGATCTGGAAATCTAGATTCAATTTATAAACCAGATGTATGATATGACCTCTGAAACCTGATAAATCTCAGTTGTGGTGTTAACAGTGTTGCCTTTTAGAAGTAATTGTAGTGGAAAATATTTTATTTTTTTTTTCTGAGGTTTATTGGCTCTGTCTTGAATGTCTAAATCATGAGACTGTTTTTTATTAAGAATATTGATAACTAGTTAGATTAAAGCCCATTCCAGGTACTTTAACAACTTGTTAAAACCTTGTCTCAAAATAAAAAATAAAAATAGAGGTGGCTGGAAATGTAGCTCAGAGATAAACCCTTTGCCAAGCATGGCCACTGCTTTGAGTTTGACACCCAGCTTTGCAACAAACCACAAAACCACGAACTACATAAAACTCCCCAGAAACCTTCATCTATATTCAAAATGCTGACCTTCAAGTAGAAGATTTATGTCTTTCATTTGGACTTCTTAACCCAGATTTACTTTTTATGCACTCTACATGTTTAAAGCACAGCCCACATTAAACTGAACTCTAAATTATAATGCACATTAAATATTGTCTCAACCAACAAACTGCTCATCAAGTAAAAAAAATCTCCTTATTGGCTTAATTCAACATGAAGGTGCTGATGTTTCTGTGCTCTGGAGGCTAATTCCAATGAAATCAATAGGTCTTGAGTAGTGGAGATTCCTTTTGCCTCTGAAGTAATGTAATAAACATAAAGGGAACACAAAGGTAGATCTGCTTCTATAAATTTTGGTTGAAAATAAGGTTGAAAACACATCAGACTATTACTAGTAATAAGTGTTATAATCAAGGGTAAGCCAAGAAATAGCTTATCCATCCAGAATGAGAACATTAACAGCAGAATACATTCCTTGTGAAAATAGACCGAAGCGAGTAAAGTGATGTAATTACCAAATTTTGAACATTTCCGGCTCATGTTCTTTAGAATCTCCTGGTTCTTCCTGCTTCTACCAGCAGTCAGTGGCTCTGTATGTTGGGATGAGTGGGCAGTGGAGGAACTCTTTAGACAGACTTTTGTTCAGTCTTTCTAGAACAACTTTATACCTCCGCTAACAGGTACTTGATCCTGCAATTCCTAAGTCTTTCTGCAGGTCTGCAAACTTGGTTGACCAGGTAAGGTTTTTGTTACCCCATTTTGTCAAGTCTGCTAAATTAAGTTCTATTTTATCCTTAAACTTTCTATGTTCCTCAATTATACTACCATCTTTTCTCCTTTCTTTTCCTTTGTGAATTATAGAAACTTTATTCATTTACTACTTCTTTAGTGAGGTTTTTATACCATATCTGAATAAGAGCATGCAAGTGTCTTAATTTAGTCTTTAACATAAGTGTGATTTCTCTTGTAATGCATCTACTTTCACTGGGAGTAATGATTTCCTTTTTATGACGTCCACTGAAATCTTACCAAAAGTACACTTATGTAGCATTTCACTTGACTGATACATGGAATCCAACCCGAAAGTGACATTTAGTTTAAAACTTGAAGGTTTAGTGAACTAACCTATACAGGGTGTGGGAGAGACAGTGCCCTAGTGGAAGGAACTACGTGTGCGAAGACCCTAAGTAAATATGTGCTCATTAATTCAAGGATCTGTGATGTGGCCGCAGTCTAAGCAGCAAACAGGAGCAGAGATGAAGTGGAAGATGTAAGACAAGAAGTAGGAAAAAAAAAAAGACAAGAAGTAGATGTCCAAGTTGTTAAAGGACATATTAAGAATTCCAGATGTACTTGTAGGAGTAATGAGAGTCTAAGCATCAGTTTTAAGGTGAGTGACATGATGGAAATTATGGTTTTAGTAAAATAATTCTGGATATTGTGAGGAGGATATACTTGAACAGGGAAAAACTGTGAGTCAAAAAATGAGTTAAGTGATTTTGAGACCTAGTTAGAAGTTCTTGCTGTAGCTCAGAGTGATGGCTTGGAAGTCTGAGAATGGAATGCTAATTCTTGTAATTGCAGAGATTAGACTGACCAGGTAAGAGTAACAGTACACGCATTCATATGTTTATATTTTTGCATGCGTGTATCTTTGTGTGTATGTAAGAGTGTATTTGTGAATATGTGTGTGTTCATGCTGGTGTGTATGTGTGTTTTGAAGATACTAGAGCGGGCAGAACTTGGAGGGGGTTTAACAATTGAAAGAAAAGACCTACACTCACCAGGAGAGAATCACATTTATATGGTTTTAAATAATATATAAATCACTCTGCTGTCTGTATGACATGGAATCTAAACCTACGCAGAAAGTCAATGTCTTAATTGGTTTAAGGAGTCAGAAGATAGAGTTCAAGGATGAGAGAATGACTGAAAATTAAGAACACCTGTGTGCTCGCTTCGGCAGCACATATACTAAAAAAGAACACCTGTAATGGAAGAGCTTATTAAAAAAAAAAGCCTCATAGATGAAGAGGGGATTCCCCTTCAGGGAATACCTTTAGATCTTTACTGGTCTCTGAAATATGCATGCATGGAAGAGACACAAAGAAACCTGCTAGGAAGTAACAGCTGAAAGTATATAGAATAGAGACTTCCTCAAGGTGAGTAAAGCAGAATAGAGTCCTTCCAGTTTAAGCTCCAATTCATTCCAGCAAAGCGTAACACCAAACCTCTGCAAGTTCTAGGTGATAGCCAGTAACACAACTCCTTGACAGGCAAAAACCACAGTTTTTTTTTTTTTAAAGGAAGAGACTAGATTCCAATATTTTTATGATGAGAGATAATGTTTCCTCAAAGTTGTAACCTGTAATCAAGAAAGAAAAGCTAATGAGTTAGATGGGAAAATCAACGTATAAGGACTTCAAACTTGCTTTTGTAAATATATTATGTATTGCAAACATATACTAATAAAATTTGAAAATTAAAAATTAAGAAAGAAAGAATAAATATCTTGTAGGATCTAAAGGAGACAATGTTACAAAAAGTTAACAGATTGGTAATCTTAGTAAAAGTGACACTTAGAAAAAGTAAACTAGAAATTTTAGAACAGCAAAGTATGATTCCAGAAATGAAAAATTCACAGATGGGTTTCACAGCAGAAAGATGAAGCAGGAAAGAGTCAGTAAATTAAAAAACAGGTTAATAAAAATTATCCATTCTGGGGGTCGGGGATTTAGCTCAAGTGGTAGAGCCCGAGCCTAGCAAGGTCCAGGCCCTGAGTTCGAGCATCAGCCCACCACACCCCCAAATTATCCAATCTGAAACAGAGAGCAAAAACTAAGATTGGGCAAAAATAAGCACAGCTTCCATGACTTATGAGATGATATCAAGTGATCTAACACGTGTCTAATTTGAATTCCAGAGAGAAGACACAGAATGAAGAAGAAAATATTTCAATAAATAGTGGCCCCAGTCAATGTACAGATTTAGGAAGCTTGGCATACTTCAGACAAGATGAATACAAAGAGAATCACATCTTATGCACTTCTTAGTCAAAGTACTGGGAAAAAAGATTAGGTTAAAATTTTGACATTGGTCAGAGAAAAAAATTACAATGATATGAATGGAAGCTGCCTGCTCACCAAAAGTGTTGGAGCACTAAAATGACAAAATTTTAAGGTATTAATAGAAAAAATAAAAATAATTTTCAAGGTAAGATTTTATCTCCAGTAAAACTATTCTTTAAAACTGAGGATGAAATAATAACATTTTCAGATAAACAAAATGGGAAATAGTTATCAACTGTTATGTGCTTTTAAGAAATGCTGAAGTATGGTCTTCAGGTCAGAGAGAAATAACTCATATAAAAATTAGATATACTGAAAAGAAGAGCAAAAGGAATGGTAAATAAGGTGGTAAACAGGAAATTCTATGTCTTTTTATTTTACTTCTTATTTAGTTACAAGATAATTGACTTTTTGGGTTAATAAAATATACAGAACCCAGGTAAATACTTGTAAAGAGTAGTACAAAGGATGCGGCAGGTAAAAGGAATTTTAATTTTGCAAGTGTCTAATTTTACATGAATTGTTACACTATCAAGCTCAGTTAACCACAGTGAGTTTATCACTAGAATAACCACCCAGAATTACAAACAAGTATAGCTAAAAAGTAAATATATGAACAAAAGTGATACTTTAAAAACTATTTGAATGCTTTCCTAGCAAAATTAAGACAGGAAAGGCAAAACAGAGTATTAAAAAAATAGGACAAATAAAAATCAAGTAGCAAACTACTGTACTGTAGTTAACTATGTCAATCATTGTTTTAAATTTAAATGATCTAACAGACCAATCGAAAGGCAGGTTTGATGACAATGCAAATGCAATGAAAAGGATGAATCAGAAAGATAGGCTGGTAATAAAGTCCGGCTAATGTTGTTCAGTAGAAGATACGTATTATGGAGACCGTATGATATGATGACTTATTGCTGTATCTCATATGTTAGAACTTTCATAGATAGTCAGAAAAGGAATTGAATGAAGTAGAGTTATATGTGAGTAAGAAAAAATACTTTTATTATGGTCTACTCTTACAATGCAAAAAAAGTAATGCTGTTTGAGAAAATTACATGGTGAGTATTTGAAAACTTTTGCTAGAAAAAATGGATATGACCCTAGTTAGGATCTTTTGTTAACATATATGTAATTATAGCTTCTAATATCCAAGTATTCAGTTGAGGTGAACTGCCCTGGGTCCCTGGGAGGAGGTGCATGGAATTTAAAAGTCTGTCATTGACTTAACTGTATCAACTATTTGTTCATCAAGGATGGAAGTTTTCCATAAAAATTTCTTTATTAATAAGAAATAATAATGCCTCCACAAAGTGGCATTTCATTTTGGCTTCAGGCTTATTACAACCTTCTTTGTGATAAAGTGGAGGCATATCTTTATCTTTAGTTATTTGCTATGGAAGGTTTATGTAAGCCAGGTACCAGAATATCTAGAGCACGTTCATGAATTGGCAATATGCTGCCACACAAGATAAGCACATCAGATGGAATTAGCTCTTTTATTTTTCTTGATAACAAGTCTTTAATATGCAATGCTGAGATTGAGTTGGTTTGGAATTGAGGGGGAATTGGAGAATATATTTTGACATGACAAGAAAGACTTCAGAGAAAAACTTACTCTTGAATTTTTCTTGTGATACTGTATAATTTACACCCATGATGAAAGTGGGCATATTAATGAAATTTCCTTATGACACTCTAGTTAACCAAGGAAGCTCTATCTATCAAAAGAAGTCCTAGGAACAGTACAAAATAAGATTTTGCAATCTGATGACAAAATGACAGTACATTTTAGATAATTTCAGGGAAAAATATATTTAAATTGGATACTGGATATTTTCCTCTTGTGGATAAAAATGCTAAACATCCATTCAACCCTGATTTCTCACCATTTTAGTCTTATATACTATTTTGAGTCATGTATATCCTTACCTATTTATAACTATTAGGATTTTTGGTGAATAAAGAGGTCATATATGTAGTATTGCTCAGAATTCTGCAAGCCCAATACAATCTGGACACATTATACAGAAGGTCAGAATTACTGGTAAATTAATAAATTGTTGAGTGCTGCAACTTTATATGAAGAAAAAAAGTTTAACAATTTTTGGGCATCATAGCTGTTGTGTTAGTTTCCCATTCTTATCTATTGAGCGTAATTTTAGAAGAACCACTAACAGCAATGACAGAAAATTCCCTCACAAAAAGTATGCTGCTCACTGGAATCTGGACAAATCCCACCAGGATAAATTTTAAGATACCTATTCTGGACTCACCTTTAGGGATATCTTGTTTCAGTGAGACTGTATTTCTCATTTTTCACTTTGTGTGTGTGTGTGTGTGTGTGTGTGTGTGTGTGTGTGCATGAGAGAGAGAGAGAGAGAGAGAGAGAGAGAGAGAGGGAGAGAGATACTAGGTTCTGATACCAGAAGTGCAGCTTTGTAATGCCACCTTATCTGTCTCCTGCTTTTTTTTTTTTTTTTGCAATCTCACATGGCTTACAAATCCTTTAGTTTCCTGTTTTGTTTATTCATTTGAAGTAGAATATTAATGAAAGGAAAGTGAAATAAGTCAGACACACAAGCTTAACTATCACATGGTTTCTCTTAGAGGAGAAACTCTCTCTTTCTCTCTATATATATACACACACACATATACATGTATATAAATAAAGAGAAAAATAGAAGACAGATAATAGAAGTAGGGTGAAGTTCAAATAATTCCCTAAATTATCTCTTCTGCTATTTCAAAAATAATTTTTACATATATGGTAATTTTTTCATTTACTTGTTTTGTTTTTTCCAAGTTTACATATTTCACTGGAATACATCTAGATGTATTTCATATTAATTATTCCTGGAACTCTGAGTTTTTGCAGACTCAGAGTTTTCTTTAATTGAGAAATGCAACCTTTGATTAGCTTTTGAACTGTTCCTTCTCTTCATCTTTACTTGGAATTTGTTTAGTATAGATTGAATATTTCGTATTTGTCTTTTGTATGTGAACATTTCCATTTTGTCTTATTATAGGCAATTTTTTTCTAAATTTTAGTCTACTAATTAACATATTTAGGTCTTAGATAAGATTTTCTACTACTCTTGAGGCTCCAAATCTGTTTTTTTAAAAAAATATCTTTTAAAAGCTCCAGGATATGAGGCTGGGAAATGTAGCTCAGTGGTAGAGTACTGGTCTAGCATGCGTGAGTCCCTGGGTTCCATCCCCAGCACTGGAAAACAAACAAAACCAATATGCTATCTGAAAGAGTTTTGCTTCTATAAATGATGAGTTAGCCTTTGGATTACTGAAGAACAGCTAAACAGATGGCTAGAACCATGAGGAGAGTTGTAAAAGCAAAAGTATGAATGAACAAATCTGGTTGAAGGTACTGCAGCTACACTGTTGCAAGGCTAAATGTGAAGAGAAGGAAGGCCATGGAGGCGCGTTTCAAGCATTTGGTCCTGTTTTTCTCTCTCAATGCACCTGACAGTTTCAAAGTAGCCACTGAAATGCTGGGAAGCTATGCAGGACTTCTTATCATCTCACAGTGCTGGCAGCACAAAACTGACCAGATGAAGTACATAAACACACAAGGCTTTCATCTGGAAGCCTGAAGAGCCAATAGCCCTTGGTTGTGCAATAACCCTTGGTTCAAAGTATATATGGCACCTTACTGGGCAAAAGTTAAAACTCAAAGTGATTAAGTTCCTAAAAATAGCACAGCTAGTGAATGGTAGAGGAAAGATCTGAATTTAATTCAGTCTGATTCCAGAGCTGTTACTCTTTCTGACCATTCAGTAGGGATTACACAGGTGACCAAGGCTGTCAAACAGTTAATTTAATTGTGCTTCCCTATATAAGGAAAACTCACTGGAAACTTATCAGTATTTGTACCAACAGGAGGCAACAAATAGCTTGACACAAAATAGTCTTTTCACAAATGATGAATAAATGGCCGATTTACTCAAATAACTCAGGTGAATTAGCTGCCGTGGAGAGTCTGGCTGATTAATTTCGTTGTGTCTATTTATTGACCATGACAGGGCTCTTTGCGTGTAAGCACTTTGCTAAAGATTTCAAGTTTAGTCACACAGGACTAGATGTGTGCAGCCTCCAGCACAAAAAATGGGAGGCTTGTTTACCTACTAATCTGGGAAATAAGAAAGTATGGCTTGATTCAACTATCTTACCTGGTATTCATAAATCATAACATCACTTTGTACTGCATACATTTATACAATTTTAAACTGTCAATTTTACAGTCTTAAAGAAGGTATGAGGAAAAGTAGCTTATATTTTTCTTCCAACAGTATGAAATCACAAAAAGATTTTCTAAAAACTTTTACACAAATCCAACCTGTAATGCTTGACTCAAATTTTATCATTCACTCAATTATTCTTGATTATTTTTATATGGTAGTCAGATAGTCCCCAGTGATTGTGGAGTCGCCCCCCCATATCAATTAATTCACCTGGAAATGGATTTATTTTTGAATTTAGAAAGAGGAACACTGCATTTCTGCTTGAGCATGGATTAAGTGAGTATACATTTCCAAATGACTGTATTTTAAGGAGAGTGTTCCGTGCTTGTATTTGTTTTCTGAAGATCTCAAATTATTTGAGATTTCTTACTACAGTGTGTGAATTGGCACTTAATTTCCAAGAGCTTTTATGGAAAATATGGTATATTCCATAATACCAAGAGGTACTATGAAAAAATATTAAAAAACCAGTTTGACATGTGTGTCCGATTTATTTCACTTAAGAGTATGGTCTCAAGATGCATCCATTTACCTCGAAATATCTCAAGCTTATCCTTCTCTATGGTAGAGTAGTACTCCATGGTATAAAAAAACCACATTTTCTTTATCCATTCATCAGTTGATGGGCATTTGGGCTATTTCCAAGATTTAGCTATTACAAAGTGTGCCGCTATAAACTTGGGTGTGCATGTATCACTGTGGTTTGATCCTTTTAATTCTTTTGGGACGATACCAAGAAGGGGAATGGAACCTCTTGTCCTAGTTTTTTGAGGAAATTGAAAGTGTAAATAAAGACTAAAATGTATCATATTAGTGGAAGGGACGAAATTGTTCAAATGGGAAGGGGAACAAGGGAGGTGGAGGGGGAAAGGAACAGAGGGACAAGTGAAATAAGGAATAGAAGGAAAAAATGGAAACAAAGATTTTGTAAATAAGGAGAGAAGAGGGGGTGAAGGGAGGGGAGGGGAATGGGAAAAAAAGAAGCAGCAAAATATGTCATGTACAGGTACAAATTCCCTGTAATGAATGTTACCACTATGTATATCTAAAATGTACCATTACAATAAAATTTTATAAAAAAGAAAAAAAATATTAGAATAAACAGGGCGTGGTAGTATATGCCTATAATGCCAGTACTCCTGGAGGCTGAGGCAGGAGGATCTCAAGTTCAAGTCTAACTGGAAAATTTAGCCACTTAGTGAGACTCTGGCTTAAAATAAAAATTTAAAAAGGACTGGGGATGTAGTTCAGTGTAAAGGCCCTGGGTTCAATCCCCACTATCACAAAAACAAAATGAAACAAATAAATAAACAAAAAGCTTTTAGAAATCATGAGCATATAGTGACTTTAAAGTATGAAAAATGTTACATAGATAAAAAAATGAGGGTATTTATAGGATTAAGATAAGTAAAGGATAGTAGATAGTTCTAATCATAAGGATAAAAGAATACAGGCAAAATTATTAATTTGTTTCAGTTCAACACTTGAATATAAATTTATATGCCTTAATATTTCCTTAATGAAAACATAGCTGCAAAGTTTTACTTTATTAGTTAACCAAAAGACTTTCATTGTAGTCACAAATGTAATGGGCTAAAACAAGGAGGGAATCTTTTCTCATGGTGGTCTGACAATTATCTAAAATATCAAAAAAGAGGCAAATAGAAGTTTTACCTTATTTCATTCATGTTGGAAATATGGCTGTCAAGAAATGAAATAAAAAGAGAACAATATCATCAGATAGGTAGACTTCTTATATCCCAGAAGAAAATTTAGTTCCATTGACATTAAAACTTGTGATTTGATACCTGAGACAAAGAGATTAATACACATTTTCAATATTCTGTCAGATGTGAATAGTTTGTGTGCATGTGTGTGTATGTTCATGTGTGTGCAAGATGAGTGTGTTTCTGGTTAAACTTACATTTGTCACTTCTGCCAGAATAAACTTTTGCTAGATTTAGCCTGAGGACTGCTCCAGTCATTACCTTCTTTTCAACACTAGGGGCCAAACATACTCTTAAGTGAAATAAATCAGACACACATAAGTACATATTGAATTGTTTCTCTGATATGAGAAACCATAAGTGTAAGTAAGGACAATAAAGTACAATAGATACTAAGTAAAAGAAAGATAATATTCAATAGGGAGGAGAATTAGAAAGGCAGGAGAGGGAAAAGAAGAAAAGGAAAAAGAAAAGAGAGGAGAAAAGGGGAAAATGTAAATAAATGTAAATAGGAAAGGGAGGGGGAATGGAAGGGAGGGATGGGAAAGAAGGAGGGGAACCAGGATGTATCATGTATAGGTACAAATTAACTATGATTAATGTGATCACTATGTATACAATGTACCAGTACATAGTCTTGGAAACAAAACAAAACAAAAAACATGAATGCAGAACATTGCATGTGTCCCAGCGGAGGAGAAAAGAGTAGCACTTCTAGGGCAGAGTAGGGGAGTTTGCACCGATCTCTGATAATTAACGCCTCTCTCAATCTATGGATAAAGAGGTGATTGTTACCCTCTGCTCTAAGCTGGCACCCTCTCTAATAAGTTCTCTTGGAACTCTAAAGAGATTTTTCAAAGCACAGACTTTAAAGAGATAATAATTTCTAAGAGGATGACCAGTATGGTGAGAGAAACACTTCTACTCATCATGTAGATTTACATTTTATTCTGTGGGATTAGGGAAGAGAAACATTTTTTTGCACAGATATTAGTAAAATATTTTTCAGTAATAAATGCAAGGTTTAATTTTATAATCCAAAATTAATTAATGTTGGCAATAAAAAAGTACCTCAGAGTCAATATTGATCAAACATTTAAAGTAATTTAAAATCAAGAGTAACATCAATTCCTTCATATGGATAATTTGAAAAAACTCAAAACTAACCACTTATGTAATTTTTTTTCTGTATTGCCAGAACTATATAAACAACCCTGGTGGATGAAGTGATAGATGAAAATTCACGAGGTCAGAGAGACCATCTCAAAGGGAAACATGCCCACCTACTCCTCATAATGGGATCGCGCAATCTGGTAACATCTTTTAGCGAGTTCCAGTAGTTCTACTTGACAGCACCTGGAGCATTTTGCTCAGCATGGAACTTGTAGAGAGTCACTGAATCCACGAGATGACATAAAGTGTAGAGTGTTCATAAAACATTAAATGAAGCTTGAATTTAAATCTCCTGTGTGGCCAAGATCTAATTAGAAAACCTTTCTCTTACAAAAGCACCTAACCAGGTATGAGGCAAAAAATTTTGAATCTTACAAATGGAGGGAAGATAGTGAAGCCAGGTAGCAAACTAGATGCAATATTCGAGAGCAAGGTAATGTGGATGTGGAAAAGAGTTGAGACTGAGGGGGAGGATGGCCATGTTCAGCTGAGAGTTGACTAAGGGCAGCGATGAAGATTCTACCCAAACAGAAAGCAGGTGCAATGGTAGGAGGTAGAAATACTGAGTCATCTGAGTTAATTAGGTAGACTGCATTTCTTCCTGGCTGAGGGCTGTTTGTAATAGGCTGGCTGAGTGTATGACATTAGAAGTGCTGAACTAGCCTTTGCAACAAAATACAGCAGACCATAAATTAGGTGGAGTCTGATAGTGCTTCTGAAGGGACTTCTTCTGCAATTGCTTTCTGGTCTACCTTGTTCTTGGCTAGTGCCTCTACTTCTAAGGTTCACATGCATGTTCATCTCACTGCTTCCTGGTATATGATCAACTAAGAGTTTTTTTAACAGGGAATTCGAGATCATCTGTATAATAAGCACATTTTGAAGGGAGTGGAGGCTGAGTAATGTCCAACAGGCAACAACCAGATTACGGGGACTGAAAGTGTCCTGTGGGAACATTAGCATTCTTGTTGAGTGAGGCCACCGAATTGGACAGATTCCAAAAGGTGGATGGGAGTGAATACCAAGAGTTTGGCTCAGGACGTTGCTATTCTTAGAGTCCTTGAAATCACATTTTAGAGTATAAAAAGTATAACCAGCTCAAACAGTGGTCTAGGAATGGTTCTTACTGCTCAGATTTGCAGTGCAGAATCTCGCATTAGAACATAGAAATTTTATTCATTAATGTGTGTGTTAAGAACAAGAGAAAACAAGTGGGGAAATCAGTAGGAGAGAATGAATGCAACCTGAGACACAGCACTAGAGTCTGGCTGCATCTTTGGAAATGCACTTCTTCAAATCCGCTGGCTCTGGGTCTTCCTTTGGTGCCTCATGACTGCTTCATTCCTCGTGTTGATGGTCTGGGCCAGGCTGCACTGGAATTTCCTGGCACATAGGTCAACCATTCGTGTATGTAAAGCAAAGTGGTTCAGTGTATGAACAAGTCCCAGAGTTGGACTACAATTCTAGTTCTGTCAGCTACTAACTTCAGGCAAGTTATATACATTTTCCGTGCCCTTGTCGCCTTGCATATAAAACACTTATGAAGAAAATATCTACCTTTGAGGCTGTGCATAGAGAGTTTAGGATAGTTCTGGTCACTTATAAACATGATAGAAGTATTCACTAATATTATTACTAATTGCTTATTTGGAGGTGCTTATGGTTGTCTTGAAACTACAAAGCCTTTCTGACTCAACTTTATGCACTGCAGTTCACTGATAGAGGTTCTCAATCATTCATTTGTTCATTTGTTCAATAGTTTCTAAAAAAATGCAGTATGTCAGGTGCAATGTATCAGATACTACAGTAGTATGTAAGACACAGGAGATGAGAGAGAGAGAGAGAGACAGAGACAGGGAGACAGAGAGACAGAGAGCCAGAGAGAGACAGAGAGACAGAGACAGAGACAGAGATTGGCTTGCCAGGGTAGAGAGTAATGGAGTCAGAATAGACTTCCAAGAGAGATGATTCCTGAGCTGAGTCCTGCCATCTGCCATCTGCATAGCAGTTGTCGAGGGAGCAAAGATCTGAGTAGGTCAGTGGGCTGAGATGTGTGGTGGGGACATTCCAGGAGGAGTAAAAGCCTGGACATGAGGGTGGAGCACAAGTATAAGGGGATTGGAGGCTGGTGGTGAGAGATGAAGTCGAAGAAGGAAAAAAGCGTGAGATTATGAGGGCCTTTGTCTGGTACTAGGGATTTGGACTTTGTCCTCATGACCACGGGAGCTCAAAGTTTTTTAAATGGTAGAATATTATGATCATACTTGTATCTAGGAAACCATTCTGTTGGCACTATCAAGGATTTATTAAAGTCGAGTGAGACCAGAGAGGGGAAGCTAGCTAAAAGGCAAATGCAGTAGCCCAGAAAAGAGAGCGGTAGCCTAAACAGTAGTAGTGAGAGTAGAACTCAATGTAAGAGGAAGGACTGGAGCAAGAGTAAAGAGTTTCAAACAGCTTTTCAAATGCTTTATTATTTCTACTGCTTAGGTCTCTACAAGGCTAAAAAATACAGATGTGGCTTTCTCTTCAGTGTATCTTGTCCAGTGCCTTCTGCAAAAGGCTTCCTACGTAACAGTGCCTTCCGTGACTACAGTGCTGTATTTCGTATGCTTGCATGTTTGGGTGGTAAACGGTACATTTCAAACGCAGTGTTCAATAGACATCCATTATTCAGATGATTTATTTTTGCAATCACTTACTATCTTACACTGTCAGCTGTACCCATGATTACTACAGTGAGTCTTAAGTTTATTGTGTAGGTGTTTGTGGTTGTCTGTTTAATGCTTACTTATGCTGGGACATATTCTCCTTGTTTGTGGTAGCATCCCTGATGATGCTTCAAAAACAAGGTCAGTGATCAGCAAACATTTGCATTTTAAAGACTACAGAGGGAAGCAAGTTAAATCAAAGATTCACAGGCTCTATATTCAAGTACTGTGATTCAGAAGGTACAGGATTGAGCTCAGAACTTTCAGTTTTAGCAAATGCTCTATGTGATTCTGGAACAAATAACAAATCACCTTATACCTGCTGTATACCCTACACCAAACACTATTACTTTTCTAAATTTGATTATTTGTAGTTTACCTGATAGCTGAAATAGAACTTGAGCTCAATCTGTTACAGAAAACAATTAATTATTATTGCATTGTTATTTTTCACTATTTTTGCAGTTTTGCTCAATTTAAAATAATGAAGGTACGGAGCTTGGTAAGATATTCCAAGACATTAGAAGTGTCCTTGCACGCTGTAGAGAAATTAGAATCTCCCAATTATAGAGCAAGCAGGAGTTGCACCTTGCTGTGAGACGTATAGGAATATGCACATGTTAGAAGCAGTATATTCTGAGGCAGGGAGGCAGTCTGTCTTCTACAGTCAGGCAGCATCAGCATTACTTGGGAGGTTGTTAGAAAAGCAAATTCTCAGCCCCATTCTACCTACTGAATCAGATCTTTGCAGGTGGGATCCAACAATCTGTGTTTTAACAAGCCCTCCAGGGGATTTTGACAAACATGAAAGTTTGAGAATGTTAAGTCTAGTGCACTTAGGTCTCTACGTGATGAATGTAAGTTTGGACTTTTAAAGTCTGGATGCGTATATTAAACTGTGGAGATGTCTGGCTTATTTTGCTACAGTAAGTTCATGTCCTTGAGTGTGTATAAATTAGGATTTGGTTTGGCCAAAAGTGAAAACAAAACAAAATCGGTTTAAGAGGTAGAAACCAATTTCGCTGTAAAATACAAGTCTAGGTAAAGAAATCCAGCACCCCTTTGGCCCTTAATGGTGGTAGAGACCTAGGCTCCTTTCATGGTATTGCTCAGTTTTGAAACCACTAAATTCTCAAATTCAATGAATGTCTCAGAAGGCTGCTCCCTGGAGCACAGACCTCTACACTCTGGTCAGCAGAAAGGGAGTGTGTGGGGAGAGTGCACACTTCACAGGAGATGCATATGTCACTCCACTTTCATCCCTTGGCCAAAACTAAGCAATTTTCGTTTTTAGCTTTGCAGAGGATGGGAAATGTAGTCTTGATTTTGTGATTTCTTTTTTATTGTGAAATGAGATGGGAGGAAATATTGGGAGATGGGCATAGAATGGTTGTTTCTGTCGATGTGGGAGTATACACTTATCTGGGAAGTCTGTATTTCTGTCCTCCTCCTCCTGTTCCTTCTCCTCCTCCTCTTTGTCTTTCTCCTACTTTGACCTTTTACTTCTCCTATATACAATTATTTATCATACTTTCTGTCTTCCCATTTCAGACTTTAATCTAGTTCTCAGCCTTCTTGATGATTTGGGGGAAAAGAGATGCCTAATCCTATAGGAGTTATAATGGCAACGTGATTTTTTTTTATCTATTGCTGCCTAAATATGGACATAATATTTTCATGGCAAACTTGTGCTTTTCTTACATTGTCTTTCTTTGATTACATATGTTATGTTTGTGAATGCATAAGAAAATTCCCATTTTCTTACAGTGCTTCTTATGGTCCATTTTCTTAGAGTTTGTGAATTATGCCACATCAGAGAATGAGTCCAGAACCTTTAGGCAAAATATCAAATTTACATGATAATATCAATGACTTATTTTAGACAGCTTTAAATAATTTGCTCTTCATTTTTTCCAACTTAATATTTCCTGACATTTGAACTAGACAATGACTGAATACAAATGCTTTATGTGCTCTTTAGTGGAGTCACCTACTGCCAAATGATTATTAAGAAGGCTATGAATCATCCCTTTCTCTAAAATATTCATTTCTTTAAGCTGATTGCTATTAGCTGTTCATATTATTTTAATTAGAGGAAAACATGACTGCTGAAAATCAGCCGAAGGTTCTATAAATAAAAGTACCCATCTTGCAGAGTCAAATTTTAATTAACATTTTAGCATGCCAACCTTTCTGCTAGAATTTTTCAGGGCTTGCAGCTATTCGTTTTGTGCAAAAGCCATATGGGCTATTTTTCATCTGTATGTAGTCCAAATCTGAGAGAGAGAGAGAGAGAGAGAGAGAGAGAGAGAGAGAGAGAGAGAGAGAGAGTGTTCCTGGAATACAAACTCACTACCCATCAGCTGTCACTTGAATACCTTTATCTAAGCGAAAAGACCCTCAAAAAATAAAATACAGTCTGGTAGGGTGGTGGTGCAAAGGGCAGACACAGAATAAAATAACTATGTTTTCTTTTTTTCTCATTTCTTTCCTCATTTGAGTCACACTGAGTCACCCTGCCCTGCTCTGAGCCTGTTAGGTGTCTTAGAGCTAGACTACTGGTGATTAAAGCAACACTGGGCTGTAATTACTAGGAATCAGATGATCCACTTTTACTTCTAGTCATTATCTACATGAAAAGTGTTTTCATAAGCTATTTGTTGTAAAATCTATATTCGATATAAATAAGCATTTTTTTGTTGATTGATTTTGGAGGTTGCTGTGTGTCTGGGGAAGAAATGCCAGATCAAAGCACGGAAGATAGCTGGACAGTCTGAATGCACATCGGTCTTTGGGTGCCAGAAAAATCAGTTTCGAGAAAGATGTTTTAAATTGTTATGCAGTCAATGGCAACCACTGTCAGATGCTGACCTTAATAAGCACAAGGCCTGATATTAACTCAGTTTCTATGATTATATTAAAAATAAATGTAATATTTCTCTATTTAAGATTTACAACTCTCACATCTTTTCGTGGTTATAACAGTAATCAAGTATCAACTACTTTAAACTTACTAAATTTACTTAAAAACTAAATTATAAAGCTCTCTAGTTTGCAAGTAATATCCTGTGTCTACAGCGAGAGAATTAATGAGTCTAATTTTAGTTGGAAAATATCAGACTCTTAAATGGTTAACCACTGAATACATGAAACTGCACATTGCTATAATCTTGTACTATTTTGAGCACTGTTTTTCTGTCTTTTGGTTACATCCCAGTTCCTAACAGGGAAATCTGTACATATGCTTACACAAATTGTTGAAGCCAAGGGCTTAGTGAAAGAGTCTGGGATGTTGGATTAAAGGAAACAAGGTGTAGATGTGGAGCGGACCAGCCATAGATGCAGGGCATAGGTGACTTCTGACATGGCTTCCATCTGTGTGCTCCTCCAACCTCATGAAGCAAGCTGCCATGTTGTGTTGTAAAGTGCTTGATGGAGAGATCTACTTAATAAAAACCAAGGGAGGGCTCTGACCAATAGCTCGTGAGGAGCTGAGGCCTCAGGCAGCAGCTGTAGGAAAATACATCTTGCTAATAATCATGGGAATGAACGTCAAAAAAGATCTTTCCCAGTTGAGCCTGGAAGCTAAGCAATGTCTAAACTCCTGTCCTACAGAAAGTATAAGGTAATTTGTACTGTTTTTTTTTTTGAGATATCAAGTTTTACATAGCACTAAACAAATAATACAGCCAGAATCTGAAACAGTTATAAAACTCTGCAGAGGAAAAGAGAGAAAGAGACTGGAGGGTGGAAGGTAAGGGTCATGTCAGCATATAGGTAGGGAACAGTATCCAGACATATAGATCAGAAGGAAGAAAGGAAGGGGAAAAAGAAGAGAAACAATAAGAATAATCCTACTCAAAGGTCAGCATCTACACTAGAAATAGGACAAAAACAATATGAAGCTAGAACAAGGACAACATGGACATCATCTAAACGCAGGACAGACAGGCTGTTCCATAGCCCCAAAAAAGAAAACCTGGCTCTCGAGGTGGAACATATTTTAAGATCTGCTTCTTCCCAGAGGTTACTTCAGATCGGAGGACTTACAATTGGAATACATCCTATGTGCTCTTGGTAGATCTCCCCATAGGATCTTTCTTTCTTTTTTTTTTTTTTGGTGGTGCCGGGGATCGAACTCAGGCCCTTGTGCTTGCAAGGCAAGCACTCTAATCACTGAGCTAAATCCCCAGCCCCGCCATAGGATCTTTCATTTTAAAACTTTACAATATTTATACTATTGCAGGAAAAGTGGAACTCAGATTTATAAATCAAAAAGTTTGTACCCAATATTTCATGTACTATCATATTTTATATTTCATACTTGATTTCAGAGTTGTCTTTTTCCTCTTATTCATGCAGATGTTACAGAAGATATGGAGAGAGAGAGAAAGAGAGCGAGAGAGAGAGAGAATGTAATATAATCTGAGAAAAGTATGCTGCAAAGTACTATCTGAAGCCAGTTGCTGCTGCTCCCACTCGGATATCTCTCACTCACCACACTTGGTATATGCAGGATCTATCATGCAGAAAAAGCATGTTTCTGTAGACGTCTGTGCCTCAGCTGATAATAGCGAAGAAGTTTCTGCAATTGTCATTCAGTTTGGGTTCTCAGAATTCCATCAGAGGCTGTTGAGAGAACTGTTTCAGGAATACAGTGAGTAATAATGGGAGATCTCAGATATAAAATGTTCTCTTAGGACTTCTGAATTTGACTTTTTTTTTCCCCAGGAAGACTAGCTTTAACAGTTTGTGCCCAAATCCACTAAATGAGTAGTTTCATCTAACTGACTGGCAGACTCTCAGCACACCCCACTTTGTGTACTTCTCAGATATTCCAAAGGTTGATTTGACCGGACGACGGTACAGATGACAACTGTAATGAGGGTCAGAGTTCCTGCTGCCCTTTGCCGCAGCTACTGATCTGGCCATTATGTCCCTGCCGCTGATGCCCTGGCTTACCCATGGGGTGGGGCTGAACCATACTTACGGTCATGCATGCCAAGTACTGGCATGTTCTCAGTATTTTCTCCAGGGCTCCCTCCTTGCTCATGCATGTCTACAGCCAGTAGACCAACTGTGCCCTATTCTTTTCAGAATCAGGGTTTACTAGAGTTGGCTCCTGGTCACCAACTTCAGGTGAAGCTTTCTGGTGATGGAATCATTAGCTGCTCCTGGAACCATAACTTCCACGGATACTCATGGTGCTGAAAAGTTCACCTTCTAAAAACTCATTGTGATTAAAAAAAAAATCTTTATTGAGAAAAAAATCTCTTCATCTTGTCTTAGATTTTGGTATCCGGGGGAAACCTCGGAGTGGAAAATGGTATTATGTCAGGAAAATGTCAGGTATGTCATTAGAGGCCCACATATACAGATGAAGATATGGTTATTGTAAATATATATGGACATGTGTGTTATAAGTATATGAATAAAAGTTATAAAATTATATTTGAATAAAGTTTCAAATAGTATCTGATTTCATTTTAATAGATGAAAGCTTATCTCACACTATCTCCTTTTCTCTTTCTTTTCATATAATTGTATCATTTAAACCTTTTCTATATTGGTTACTTTATAATTTTAAATAATGCACTTGAAACTTTGTCTTGATGCATCACTTTTAGATAGACCTTTTCTCCCTTATCCTTGAGGAACTGCTACCCAAGTTGTGAGGCAGCATCAGTTTTGCAAACACTGAGACTAGTACCTGTGTAGCCCCCCGCCCCATTCTGTGCACTGTTCCAGCAGTTAACCCAAAAGGAAGGGAAGTTTTGGAAACTTTTGCGGGTCTGAAAATGTATTTATTCTATGCTTATCTTTGAATGAGAAGAATTCAAGTTTGAAAATCATTTTTGTTCTGAATTAGTGAGAGCTGTTGATTTAAAATCTGATATTATATTGAATTACCTTTTTGTAAATGTGACATCTTTTTAAATGGGAATTGTTTAGGTCTGTCTTTTTGTTATGGTATTCTGAAATATCATGAAAATATGATTTATTTGGATATTTTTATAAAATTAATAATGTTTATACTTTTTGGGGTTTTTCAAATTTAGAAATGTGTACTGTTTCATTCCGAAAAAAATATTTTTTAAAATTTTTTTTTAAATTTTTACCAAGAACATGTATTGGTACATTGTATACATAATGATCATAATCAACATGGTTATTTTGTACCTGTACATGATACATCTTGGTTTTCCCCCTTCTTCCCCTCCCCTCCCCTCCCTTCCATTCACCCACCCCTCCCTACTTGCAACAAGTGTAGCTACACTTTACCATTTTTTCCCCTTTCATCTTACTTTTCTTTTAACCTTCTTCTTTATCCCCCTTTTCCCTATCTAGTTCTCCTCTCTTTTGAATACTATCTCTCTCTTTTTTTTTAAACCGCAGAAGAATTAAAATCATCATATCACAGTGATATATGCA